>JAHLJT010007798.1:0-35284 GCA_031308135.1 Acheta domesticus
CTCGCTGGCTAAGCGAGCGCTTTACTAATTGAGCTACGCCTCTCCTCTGCGGATTTTGAATATATTAGCCTTATTTATCACAACATTTGTGTTCTATTTAGAAAAATTCTTAGAAATTTCAAGTAGTTAGGTTTCGAACGCCATACCTCTCGCATGCTAAGCGAGCGCTTTACTAATTGAGCTACGCCTCTCCTCTGCGGATTTTGAATATATTAGCCTTATTTATCACAACATTTGTGTTCTATTTAGAAAAATTCTTAGAAATTTCAAGTAGTTAGGTTTCGAACGCCATACCTCTCGCATGCTAAGCGAGCGCTTTACTAATTGAGCTACGCCTCTCCTCTGCGGATTTTGAATATATTAGCCTTATTTATCACAACATTTGTGTTCTATTTAGAAAAATTCTTAGAAATTTCAAGTAGTTAGGTTTCGAACGCCATACCTCTCGCATGCTAAGCGAGCGCTTTACTAATTGAGCTACGCCTCTCCTCTGCGGATTTTGAATATATTAGCCTTATTTATCACAACATTTGTGTTCTATTTAGAAAAATTCTTAGAAATTTCAAGTAGTTAGGTTTCGAACGCCATACCTCTCGCATGCTAAGCGAGCGCTTTACTAATTGAGCTACGCCTCTCCTCTGCGGATTTTGAATATATTAGCCTTATTTATCACAACATTTGTGTTCTATTTAGAAAAATTCTTAGAAATTTCAAGTAGTTAGGTTTCGAACGCCATACCTCTCGCATGCTAAGCGAGCGCTTTACTAATTGAGCTACGCCTCTCCTCTGCGGATTTTGAATATATTAGCCTTATTTATCACAACATTTGTGTTCTATTTAGAAAAATTCTTAGAAATTTCAAGTAGTTAGGTTTCGAACGCCATACCTCTCGCATGCTAAGCGAGCGCTTTACTAATTGAGCTACGCCTCTCCTCTGCGGATTTTGAATATATTAGCCTTATTTATCACAACATTTGTGTTCTATTTAGAAAAATTCTTAGAAATTTGAAGTAGTTAGGTTTCGAACGCCATACCTCTCGCATGCTAAGCGAGCGCTTTACTAATTGAGCTACGCCTCTCCTCTGCGGATTTTGAATATATTAGCCTTATTTATCACAACATTTGTGTTCTATTTAGAAAAATTCTTAGAAATTTCAAGTAGTTAGGTTTCGAACGCCATACCTCTCGCATGCTAAGCGAGCGCTTTACTAATTGAGCTACGCCTCTCCTCTGCGGATTTTGAATATATTAGCCTTATTTATCACAACATTTGTGTTCTATTTAGAAAAATTCTTAGAAATTTGAAGTAGTTAGGTTTCGAACGCCATACCTCTCGCATGCTAAGCGAGCGCTTTACTAATTGAGCTACGCCTCTCCTCTGCGGATTTTGAATATATTAGCCTTATTTATCACAACATTTGTGTTCTATTTAGAAAAATTCTTAGAAATTTGAAGTAGTTAGGTTTCGAACGCCATACCTCTCGCATGCTAAGCGAGCGCTTTACTAATTGAGCTACGCCTCTCCTCTGCGGATTTTGAATATATTAGCCTTATTTATCACAACATTTGTGTTCTATTTAGAAAAATTCTTAGAAATTTGAAGTAGTTAGGTTTCGAACGCCATACCTCTCGCATGCTAAGCGAGCGCTTTACTAATTGAGCTACGCCTCTCCTCTGCGGATTTTGAATATATTAGCCTTATTTATCACAACATTTGTGTTCTATTTAGAAAAATTCTTAGAAATTTCAAGTAGTTAGGTTTCGAACGCCATACCTCTCGCATGCTAAGCGAGCGCTTTACTAATTGAGCTACGCCTCTCCTCTGCGGATTTTGAATATATTAGCCTTATTTATCACAACATTTGTGTTCTATTTAGAAAAATTCTTAGAAATTTCAAGTAGTTAGGTTTCGAACGCCATACCTCTCGCATGCTAAGCGAGCGCTTTACTAATTGAGCTACGCCTCTCCTCTGCGGATTTTGAATATATTAGCCTTATTTATCACAACATTTGTGTTCTATTTAGAAAAATTCTTAGAAATTTGAAGTAGTTAGGTTTCGAACGCCATACCTCTCGCATGCTAAGCGAGCGCTTTACTAATTGAGCTACGCCTCTCCTCTGCGGATTTTGAATATATTAGCCTTATTTATCACAACATTTGTGTTCTATTTAGAAAAATTCTTAGAAATTTCAAGTAGTTAGGTTTCGAACGCCATACCTCTCGCATGCTAAGCGAGCGCTTTACTAATTGAGCTACGCCTCTCCTCTGCGGATTTTGAATATATTAGCCTTATTTATCACAACATTTGTGTTCTATTTAGAAAAATTCTTAGAAATTTCAAGTAGTTAGGTTTCGAACGCCATACCTCTCGCATGCTAAGCGAGCGCTTTACTAATTGAGCTACGCCTCTCCTCTGCGGATTTTGAATATATTAGCCTTATTTATCACAACATTTGTGTTCTATTTAGAAAAATTCTTAGAAATTTCAAGTAGTTAGGTTTCGAACGCCATACCTCTCGCATGCTAAGCGAGCGCTTTACTAATTGAGCTACGCCTCTCCTCTGCGGATTTTGAATATATTAGCCTTATTTATCACAACATTTGTGTTCTATTTAGAAAAATTCTTAGAAATTTCAAGTAGTTAGGTTTCGAACGCCATACCTCTCGCATGCTAAGCGAGCGCTTTACTAATTGAGCTACGCCTCTCCTCTGCGGATTTTGAATATATTAGCCTTATTTATCACAACATTTGTGTTCTATTTAGAAAAATTCTTAGAAATTTCAAGTAGTTAGGTTTCGAACGCCATACCTCTCGCATGCTAAGCGAGCGCTTTACTAATTGAGCTACGCCTCTCCTCTGCGGATTTTGAATATATTAGCCTTATTTATCACAACATTTGTGTTCTATTTAGAAAAATTCTTAGAAATTTCAAGTAGTTAGGTTTCGAACGCCATACCTCTCGCATGCTAAGCGAGCGCTTTACTAATTGAGCTACGCCTCTCCTCTGCGGATTTTGAATATATTAGCCTTATTTATCACAACATTTGTGTTCTATTTAGAAAAATTCTTAGAAATTTCAAGTAGTTAGGTTTCGAACGCCATACCTCTCGCATGCTAAGCGAGCGCTTTACTAATTGAGCTACGCCTCTCCTCTGCGGATTTTGAATATATTAGCCTTATTTATCACAACATTTGTGTTCTATTTAGAAAAATTCTTAGAAATTTCAAGTAGTTAGGTTTCGAACGCCATACCTCTCGCATGCTAAGCGAGCGCTTTACTAATTGAGCTACGCCTCTCCTCTGCGGATTTTGAATATATTAGCCTTATTTATCACAACATTTGTGTTCTATTTAGAAAAATTCTTAGAAATTTGAAGTAGTTAGGTTTCGAACGCCATACCTCTCGCATGCTAAGCGAGCGCTTTACTAATTGAGCTACGCCTCTCCTCTGCGGATTTTGAATATATTAGCCTTATTTATCACAACATTTGTGTTCTATTTAGAAAAATTCTTAGAAATTTCAAGTAGTTAGGTTTCGAACGCCATACCTCTCGCATGCTAAGCGAGCGCTTTACTAATTGAGCTACGCCTCTCCTCTGCGGATTTTGAATATATTAGCCTTATTTATCACAACATTTGTGTTCTATTTAGAAAAATTCTTAGAAATTTCAAGTAGTTAGGTTTCGAACGCCATACCTCTCGCATGCTAAGCGAGCGCTTTACTAATTGAGCTACGCCTCTCCTCTGCGGATTTTGAATATATTAGCCTTATTTATCACAACATTTGTGTTCTATTTAGAAAAATTCTTAGAAATTTGAAGTAGTTAGGTTTCGAACGCCATACCTCTCGCATGCTAAGCGAGCGCTTTACTAATTGAGCTACGCCTCTCCTCTGCGGATTTTGAATATATTAGCCTTATTTATCACAACATTTGTGTTCTATTTAGAAAAATTCTTAGAAATTTCAAGTAGTTAGGTTTCGAACGCCATACCTCTCGCATGCTAAGCGAGCGCTTTACTAATTGAGCTACGCCTCTCCTCTGCGGATTTTGAATATATTAGCCTTATTTATCACAACATTTGTGTTCTATTTAGAAAAATTCTTAGAAATTTCAAGTAGTTAGGTTTCGAACGCCATACCTCTCGCATGCTAAGCGAGCGCTTTACTAATTGAGCTACGCCTCTCCTCTGCGGATTTTGAATATATTAGCCTTATTTATCACAACATTTGTGTTCTATTTAGAAAAATTCTTAGAAATTTAAGTAGTTAGGTTTCGAACGCCATACCTCTCGCATGCTAAGCGAGCGCTTTACTAATTGAGCTACGCCTCTCCTCTGCGGATTTTGAATATATTAGCCTTATTTATCACAACATTTGTGTTCTATTTAGAAAAATTCTTAGAAATTTCAAGTAGTTAGGTTTCGAACGCCATACCTCTCGCATGCTAAGCGAGCGCTTTACTAATTGAGCTACGCCTCTCCTCTGCGGATTTTGAATATATTAGCCTTATTTATCACAACATTTGTGTTCTATTTAGAAAAATTCTTAGAAATTTGAAGTAGTTAGGTTTCGAACGCCATACCTCTCGCATGCTAAGCGAGCGCTTTACTAATTGAGCTACGCCTCTCCTCTGCGGATTTTGAATATATTAGCCTTATTTATCACAACATTTGTGTTCTATTTAGAAAAATTCTTAGAAATTTCAAGTAGTTAGGTTTCGAACGCCATACCTCTCGCATGCTAAGCGAGCGCTTTACTAATTGAGCTACGCCTCTCCTCTGCGGATTTTGAATATATTAGCCTTATTTATCACAACATTTGTGTTCTATTTAGAAAAATTCTTAGAAATTTCAAGTAGTTAGGTTTCGAACGCCATACCTCTCGCATGCTAAGCGAGCGCTTTACTAATTGAGCTACGCCTCTCCTCTGCGGATTTTGAATATATTAGCCTTATTTATCACAACATTTGTGTTCTATTTAGAAAAATTCTTAGAAATTTCAAGTAGTTAGGTTTCGAACGCCATACCTCTCGCATGCTAAGCGAGCGCTTTACTAATTGAGCTACGCCTCTCCTCTGCGGATTTTGAATATATTAGCCTTATTTATCACAACATTTGTGTTCTATTTAGAAAAATTCTTAGAAATTTCAAGTAGTTAGGTTTCGAACGCCATACCTCTCGCATGCTAAGCGAGCGCTTTACTAATTGAGCTACGCCTCTCCTCTGCGGATTTTGAATATATTAGCCTTATTTATCACAACATTTGTGTTCTATTTAGAAAAATTCTTAGAAATTTCAAGTAGTTAGGTTTCGAACGCCATACCTCTCGCATGCTAAGCGAGCGCTTTACTAATTGAGCTACGCCTCTCCTCTGCGGATTTTGAATATATTAGCCTTATTTATCACAACATTTGTGTTCTATTTAGAAAAATTCTTAGAAATTTCAAGTAGTTAGGTTTCGAACGCCATACCTCTCGCATGCTAAGCGAGCGCTTTACTAATTGAGCTACGCCTCTCCTCTGCGGATTTTGAATATATTAGCCTTATTTATCACAACATTTGTGTTCTATTTAGAAAAATTCTTAGAAATTTCAAGTAGTTAGGTTTCGAACGCCATACCTCTCGCATGCTAAGCGAGCGCTTTACTAATTGAGCTACGCCTCTCCTCTGCGGATTTTGAATATATTAGCCTTATTTATCACAACATTTGTGTTCTATTTAGAAAAATTCTTAGAAATTTCAAGTAGTTAGGTTTCGAACGCCATACCTCTCGCATGCTAAGCGAGCGCTTTACTAATTGAGCTACGCCTCTCCTCTGCGGATTTTGAATATATTAGCCTTATTTATCACAACATTTGTGTTCTATTTAGAAAAATTCTTAGAAATTTCAAGTAGTTAGGTTTCGAACGCCATACCTCTCGCATGCTAAGCGAGCGCTTTACTAATTGAGCTACGCCTCTCCTCTGCGGATTTTGAATATATTAGCCTTATTTATCACAACATTTGTGTTCTATTTAGAAAAATTCTTAGAAATTTGAAGTAGTTAGGTTTCGAACGCCATACCTCTCGCATGCTAAGCGAGCGCTTTACTAATTGAGCTACGCCTCTCCTCTGCGGATTTTGAATATATTAGCCTTATTTATCACAACATTTGTGTTCTATTTAGAAAAATTCTTAGAAATTTCAAGTAGTTAGGTTTCGAACGCCATACCTCTCGCATGCTAAGCGAGCGCTTTACTAATTGAGCTACGCCTCTCCTCTGCGGATTTTGAATATATTAGCCTTATTTATCACAACATTTGTGTTCTATTTAGAAAAATTCTTAGAAATTTCAAGTAGTTAGGTTTCGAACGCCATACCTCTCGCATGCTAAGCGAGCGCTTTACTAATTGAGCTACGCCTCTCCTCTGCGGATTTTGAATATATTAGCCTTATTTATCACAACATTTGTGTTCTATTTAGAAAAATTCTTAGAAATTTCAAGTAGTTAGGTTTCGAACGCCATACCTCTCGCATGCTAAGCGAGCGCTTTACTAATTGAGCTACGCCTCTCCTCTGCGGATTTTGAATATATTAGCCTTATTTATCACAACATTTGTGTTCTATTTAGAAAAATTCTTAGAAATTTCAAGTAGTTAGGTTTCGAACGCCATACCTCTCGCATGCTAAGCGAGCGCTTTACTAATTGAGCTACGCCTCTCCTCTGCGGATTTTGAATATATTAGCCTTATTTATCACAACATTTGTGTTCTATTTAGAAAAATTCTTAGAAATTTCAAGTAGTTAGGTTTCGAACGCCATACCTCTCGCATGCTAAGCGAGCGCTTTACTAATTGAGCTACGCCTCTCCTCTGCGGATTTTGAATATATTAGCCTTATTTATCACAACATTTGTGTTCTATTTAGAAAAATTCTTAGAAATTTCAAGTAGTTAGGTTTCGAACGCCATACCTCTCGCATGCTAAGCGAGCGCTTTACTAATTGAGCTACGCCTCTCCTCTGCGGATTTTGAATATATTAGCCTTATTTATCACAACATTTGTGTTCTATTTAGAAAAATTCTTAGAAATTTGAAGTAGTTAGGTTTCGAACGCCATACCTCTCGCATGCTAAGCGAGCGCTTTACTAATTGAGCTACGCCTCTCCTCTGCGGATTTTGAATATATTAGCCTTATTTATCACAACATTTGTGTTCTATTTAGAAAAATTCTTAGAAATTTGAAGTAGTTAGGTTTCGAACGCCATACCTCTCGCATGCTAAGCGAGCGCTTTACTAATTGAGCTACGCCTCTCCTCTGCGGATTTTGAATATATTAGCCTTATTTATCACAACATTTGTGTTCTATTTAGAAAAATTCTTAGAAATTTCAAGTAGTTAGGTTTCGAACGCCATACCTCTCGCATGCTAAGCGAGCGCTTTACTAATTGAGCTACGCCTCTCCTCTGCGGATTTTGAATATATTAGCCTTATTTATCACAACATTTGTGTTCTATTTAGAAAAATTCTTAGAAATTTGAAGTAGTTAGGTTTCGAACGCCATACCTCTCGCATGCTAAGCGAGCGCTTTACTAATTGAGCTACGCCTCTCCTCTGCGGATTTTGAATATATTAGCCTTATTTATCACAACATTTGTGTTCTATTTAGAAAAATTCTTAGAAATTTCAAGTAGTTAGGTTTCGAACGCCATACCTCTCGCATGCTAAGCGAGCGCTTTACTAATTGAGCTACGCCTCTCCTCTGCGGATTTTGAATATATTAGCCTTATTTATCACAACATTTGTGTTCTATTTAGAAAAATTCTTAGAAATTTCAAGTAGTTAGGTTTCGAACGCCATACCTCTCGCATGCTAAGCGAGCGCTTTACTAATTGAGCTACGCCTCTCCTCTGCGGATTTTGAATATATTAGCCTTATTTATCACAACATTTGTGTTCTATTTAGAAAAATTCTTAGAAATTTCAAGTAGTTAGGTTTCGAACGCCATACCTCTCGCATGCTAAGCGAGCGCTTTACTAATTGAGCTACGCCTCTCCTCTGCGGATTTTGAATATATTAGCCTTATTTATCACAACATTTGTGTTCTATTTAGAAAAATTCTTAGAAATTTCAAGTAGTTAGGTTTCGAACGCCATACCTCTCGCATGCTAAGCGAGCGCTTTACTAATTGAGCTACGCCTCTCCTCTGCGGATTTTGAATATATTAGCCTTATTTATCACAACATTTGTGTTCTATTTAGAAAAATTCTTAGAAATTTGAAGTAGTTAGGTTTCGAACGCCATACCTCTCGCATGCTAAGCGAGCGCTTTACTAATTGAGCTACGCCTCTCCTCTGCGGATTTTGAATATATTAGCCTTATTTATCACAACATTTGTGTTCTATTTAGAAAAATTCTTAGAAATTTCAAGTAGTTAGGTTTCGAACGCCATACCTCTCGCATGCTAAGCGAGCGCTTTACTAATTGAGCTACGCCTCTCCTCTGCGGATTTTGAATATATTAGCCTTATTTATCACAACATTTGTGTTCTATTTAGAAAAATTCTTAGAAATTTCAAGTAGTTAGGTTTCGAACGCCATACCTCTCGCATGCTAAGCGAGCGCTTTACTAATTGAGCTACGCCTCTCCTCTGCGGATTTTGAATATATTAGCCTTATTTATCACAACATTTGTGTTCTATTTAGAAAAATTCTTAGAAATTTCAAGTAGTTAGGTTTCGAACGCCATACCTCTCGCATGCTAAGCGAGCGCTTTACTAATTGAGCTACGCCTCTCCTCTGCGGATTTTGAATATATTAGCCTTATTTATCACAACATTTGTGTTCTATTTAGAAAAATTCTTAGAAATTTCAAGTAGTTAGGTTTCGAACGCCATACCTCTCGCATGCTAAGCGAGCGCTTTACTAATTGAGCTACGCCTCTCCTCTGCGGATTTTGAATATATTAGCCTTATTTATCACAACATTTGTGTTCTATTTAGAAAAATTCTTAGAAATTTCAAGTAGTTAGGTTTCGAACGCCATACCTCTCGCATGCTAAGCGAGCGCTTTACTAATTGAGCTACGCCTCTCCTCTGCGGATTTTGAATATATTAGCCTTATTTATCACAACATTTGTGTTCTATTTAGAAAAATTCTTAGAAATTTCAAGTAGTTAGGTTTCGAACGCCATACCTCTCGCATGCTAAGCGAGCGCTTTACTAATTGAGCTACGCCTCTCCTCTGCGGATTTTGAATATATTAGCCTTATTTATCACAACATTTGTGTTCTATTTAGAAAAATTCTTAGAAATTTCAAGTAGTTAGGTTTCGAACGCCATACCTCTCGCATGCTAAGCGAGCGCTTTACTAATTGAGCTACGCCTCTCCTCTGCGGATTTTGAATATATTAGCCTTATTTATCACAACATTTGTGTTCTATTTAGAAAAATTCTTAGAAATTTCAAGTAGTTAGGTTTCGAACGCCATACCTCTCGCATGCTAAGCGAGCGCTTTACTAATTGAGCTACGCCTCTCCTCTGCGGATTTTGAATATATTAGCCTTATTTATCACAACATTTGTGTTCTATTTAGAAAAATTCTTAGAAATTTCAAGTAGTTAGGTTTCGAACGCCATACCTCTCGCATGCTAAGCG
Source organism: Acheta domesticus (assembly GCA_031308135.1). Lineage (NCBI taxonomy): Eukaryota > Metazoa > Arthropoda > Insecta > Orthoptera > Gryllidae > Acheta > Acheta domesticus. The sequence continues at coordinate 9,635 of JAHLJT010007798.1, forward strand.
AGCGCTTTACTAATTGAGCTACGCCTCTCCTCTGCGGATTTTGAATATATTAGCCTTATTTATCACAACATTTGTGTTCTATTTAGAAAAATTCTTAGAAATTTCAAGTAGTTAGGTTTCGAACGCCATACCTCTCGCATGCTAAGCGAGCGCTTTACTAATTGAGCTACGCCTCTCCTCTGCGGATTTTGAATATATTAGCCTTATTTATCACAACATTTGTGTTCTATTTAGAAAAATTCTTAGAAATTTCAAGTAGTTAGGTTTCGAACGCCATACCTCTCGCATGCTAAGCGAGCGCTTTACTAATTGAGCTACGCCTCTCCTCTGCGGATTTTGAATATATTAGCCTTATTTATCACAACATTTGTGTTCTATTTAGAAAAATTCTTAGAAATTTCAAGTAGTTAGGTTTCGAACGCCATACCTCTCGCATGCTAAGCGAGCGCTTTACTAATTGAGCTACGCCTCTCCTCTGCGGATTTTGAATATATTAGCCTTATTTATCACAACATTTGTGTTCTATTTAGAAAAATTCTTAGAAATTTCAAGTAGTTAGGTTTCGAACGCCATACCTCTCGCATGCTAAGCGAGCGCTTTACTAATTGAGCTACGCCTCTCCTCTGCGGATTTTGAATATATTAGCCTTATTTATCACAACATTTGTGTTCTATTTAGAAAAATTCTTAGAAATTTCAAGTAGTTAGGTTTCGAACGCCATACCTCTCGCATGCTAAGCGAGCGCTTTACTAATTGAGCTACGCCTCTCCTCTGCGGATTTTGAATATATTAGCCTTATTTATCACAACATTTGTGTTCTATTTAGAAAAATTCTTAGAAATTTGAAGTAGTTAGGTTTCGAACGCCATACCTCTCGCATGCTAAGCGAGCGCTTTACTAATTGAGCTACGCCTCTCCTCTGCGGATTTTGAATATATTAGCCTTATTTATCACAACATTTGTGTTCTATTTAGAAAAATTCTTAGAAATTTCAAGTAGTTAGGTTTCGAACGCCATACCTCTCGCATGCTAAGCGAGCGCTTTACTAATTGAGCTACGCCTCTCCTCTGCGGATTTTGAATATATTAGCCTTATTTATCACAACATTTGTGTTCTATTTAGAAAAATTCTTAGAAATTTGAAGTAGTTAGGTTTCGAACGCCATACCTCTCGCATGCTAAGCGAGCGCTTTACTAATTGAGCTACGCCTCTCCTCTGCGGATTTTGAATATATTAGCCTTATTTATCACAACATTTGTGTTCTATTTAGAAAAATTCTTAGAAATTTCAAGTAGTTAGGTTTCGAACGCCATACCTCTCGCATGCTAAGCGAGCGCTTTACTAATTGAGCTACGCCTCTCCTCTGCGGATTTTGAATATATTAGCCTTATTTATCACAACATTTGTGTTCTATTTAGAAAAATTCTTAGAAATTTCAAGTAGTTAGGTTTCGAACGCCATACCTCTCGCATGCTAAGCGAGCGCTTTACTAATTGAGCTACGCCTCTCCTCTGCGGATTTTGAATATATTAGCCTTATTTATCACAACATTTGTGTTCTATTTAGAAAAATTCTTAGAAATTTCAAGTAGTTAGGTTTCGAACGCCATACCTCTCGCATGCTAAGCGAGCGCTTTACTAATTGAGCTACGCCTCTCCTCTGCGGATTTTGAATATATTAGCCTTATTTATCACAACATTTGTGTTCTATTTAGAAAAATTCTTAGAAATTTCAAGTAGTTAGGTTTCGAACGCCATACCTCTCGCATGCTAAGCGAGCGCTTTACTAATTGAGCTACGCCTCTCCTCTGCGGATTTTGAATATATTAGCCTTATTTATCACAACATTTGTGTTCTATTTAGAAAAATTCTTAGAAATTTGAAGTAGTTAGGTTTCGAACGCCATACCTCTCGCATGCTAAGCGAGCGCTTTACTAATTGAGCTACGCCTCTCCTCTGCGGATTTTGAATATATTAGCCTTATTTATCACAACATTTGTGTTCTATTTAGAAAAATTCTTAGAAATTTGAAGTAGTTAGGTTTCGAACGCCATACCTCTCGCATGCTAAGCGAGCGCTTTACTAATTGAGCTACGCCTCTCCTCTGCGGATTTTGAATATATTAGCCTTATTTATCACAACATTTGTGTTCTATTTAGAAAAATTCTTAGAAATTTCAAGTAGTTAGGTTTCGAACGCCATACCTCTCGCATGCTAAGCGAGCGCTTTACTAATTGAGCTACGCCTCTCCTCTGCGGATTTTGAATATATTAGCCTTATTTATCACAACATTTGTGTTCTATTTAGAAAAATTCTTAGAAATTTCAAGTAGTTAGGTTTCGAACGCCATACCTCTCGCATGCTAAGCGAGCGCTTTACTAATTGAGCTACGCCTCTCCTCTGCGGATTTTGAATATATTAGCCTTATTTATCACAACATTTGTGTTCTATTTAGAAAAATTCTTAGAAATTTCAAGTAGTTAGGTTTCGAACGCCATACCTCTCGCATGCTAAGCGAGCGCTTTACTAATTGAGCTACGCCTCTCCTCTGCGGATTTTGAATATATTAGCCTTATTTATCACAACATTTGTGTTCTATTTAGAAAAATTCTTAGAAATTTGAAGTAGTTAGGTTTCGAACGCCATACCTCTCGCATGCTAAGCGAGCGCTTTACTAATTGAGCTACGCCTCTCCTCTGCGGATTTTGAATATATTAGCCTTATTTATCACAACATTTGTGTTCTATTTAGAAAAATTCTTAGAAATTTGAAGTAGTTAGGTTTCGAACGCCATACCTCTCGCATGCTAAGCGAGCGCTTTACTAATTGAGCTACGCCTCTCCTCTGCGGATTTTGAATATATTAGCCTTATTTATCACAACATTTGTGTTCTATTTAGAAAAATTCTTAGAAATTTCAAGTAGTTAGGTTTCGAACGCCATACCTCTCGCATGCTAAGCGAGCGCTTTACTAATTGAGCTACGCCTCTCCTCTGCGGATTTTGAATATATTAGCCTTATTTATCACAACATTTGTGTTCTATTTAGAAAAATTCTTAGAAATTTCAAGTAGTTAGGTTTCGAACGCCATACCTCTCGCATGCTAAGCGAGCGCTTTACTAATTGAGCTACGCCTCTCCTCTGCGGATTTTGAATATATTAGCCTTATTTATCACAACATTTGTGTTCTATTTAGAAAAATTCTTAGAAATTTCAAGTAGTTAGGTTTCGAACGCCATACCTCTCGCATGCTAAGCGAGCGCTTTACTAATTGAGCTACGCCTCTCCTCTGCGGATTTTGAATATATTAGCCTTATTTATCACAACATTTGTGTTCTATTTAGAAAAATTCTTAGAAATTTCAAGTAGTTAGGTTTCGAACGCCATACCTCTCGCATGCTAAGCGAGCGCTTTACTAATTGAGCTACGCCTCTCCTCTGCGGATTTTGAATATATTAGCCTTATTTATCACAACATTTGTGTTCTATTTAGAAAAATTCTTAGAAATTTCAAGTAGTTAGGTTTCGAACGCCATACCTCTCGCATGCTAAGCGAGCGCTTTACTAATTGAGCTACGCCTCTCCTCTGCGGATTTTGAATATATTAGCCTTATTTATCACAACATTTGTGTTCTATTTAGAAAAATTCTTAGAAATTTGAAGTAGTTAGGTTTCGAACGCCATACCTCTCGCATGCTAAGCGAGCGCTTTACTAATTGAGCTACGCCTCTCCTCTGCGGATTTTGAATATATTAGCCTTATTTATCACAACATTTGTGTTCTATTTAGAAAAATTCTTAGAAATTTCAAGTAGTTAGGTTTCGAACGCCATACCTCTCGCATGCTAAGCGAGCGCTTTACTAATTGAGCTACGCCTCTCCTCTGCGGATTTTGAATATATTAGCCTTATTTATCACAACATTTGTGTTCTATTTAGAAAAATTCTTAGAAATTTCAAGTAGTTAGGTTTCGAACGCCATACCTCTCGCATGCTAAGCGAGCGCTTTACTAATTGAGCTACGCCTCTCCTCTGCGGATTTTGAATATATTAGCCTTATTTATCACAACATTTGTGTTCTATTTAGAAAAATTCTTAGAAATTTCAAGTAGTTAGGTTTCGAACGCCATACCTCTCGCATGCTAAGCGAGCGCTTTACTAATTGAGCTACGCCTCTCCTCTGCGGATTTTGAATATATTAGCCTTATTTATCACAACATTTGTGTTCTATTTAGAAAAATTCTTAGAAATTTGAAGTAGTTAGGTTTCGAACGCCATACCTCTCGCATGCTAAGCGAGCGCTTTACTAATTGAGCTACGCCTCTCCTCTGCGGATTTTGAATATATTAGCCTTATTTATCACAACATTTGTGTTCTATTTAGAAAAATTCTTAGAAATTTGAAGTAGTTAGGTTTCGAACGCCATACCTCTCGCATGCTAAGCGAGCGCTTTACTAATTGAGCTACGCCTCTCCTCTGCGGATTTTGAATATATTAGCCTTATTTATCACAACATTTGTGTTCTATTTAGAAAAATTCTTAGAAATTTCAAGTAGTTAGGTTTCGAACGCCATACCTCTCGCATGCTAAGCGAGCGCTTTACTAATTGAGCTACGCCTCTCCTCTGCGGATTTTGAATATATTAGCCTTATTTATCACAACATTTGTGTTCTATTTAGAAAAATTCTTAGAAATTTCAAGTAGTTAGGTTTCGAACGCCATACCTCTCGCATGCTAAGCGAGCGCTTTACTAATTGAGCTACGCCTCTCCTCTGCGGATTTTGAATATATTAGCCTTATTTATCACAACATTTGTGTTCTATTTAGAAAAATTCTTAGAAATTTGAAGTAGTTAGGTTTCGAACGCCATACCTCTCGCATGCTAAGCGAGCGCTTTACTAATTGAGCTACGCCTCTCCTCTGCGGATTTTGAATATATTAGCCTTATTTATCACAACATTTGTGTTCTATTTAGAAAAATTCTTAGAAATTTCAAGTAGTTAGGTTTCGAACGCCATACCTCTCGCATGCTAAGCGAGCGCTTTACTAATTGAGCTACGCCTCTCCTCTGCGGATTTTGAATATATTAGCCTTATTTATCACAACATTTGTGTTCTATTTAGAAAAATTCTTAGAAATTTCAAGTAGTTAGGTTTCGAACGCCATACCTCTCGCATGCTAAGCGAGCGCTTTACTAATTGAGCTACGCCTCTCCTCTGCGGATTTTGAATATATTAGCCTTATTTATCACAACATTTGTGTTCTATTTAGAAAAATTCTTAGAAATTTCAAGTAGTTAGGTTTCGAACGCCATACCTCTCGCATGCTAAGCGAGCGCTTTACTAATTGAGCTACGCCTCTCCTCTGCGGATTTTGAATATATTAGCCTTATTTATCACAACATTTGTGTTCTATTTAGAAAAATTCTTAGAAATTTGAAGTAGTTAGGTTTCGAACGCCATACCTCTCGCATGCTAAGCGAGCGCTTTACTAATTGAGCTACGCCTCTCCTCTGCGGATTTTGAATATATTAGCCTTATTTATCACAACATTTGTGTTCTATTTAGAAAAATTCTTAGAAATTTGAAGTAGTTAGGTTTCGAACGCCATACCTCTCGCATGCTAAGCGAGCGCTTTACTAATTGAGCTACGCCTCTCCTCTGCGGATTTTGAATATATTAGCCTTATTTATCACAACATTTGTGTTCTATTTAGAAAAATTCTTAGAAATTTCAAGTAGTTAGGTTTCGAACGCCATACCTCTCGCATGCTAAGCGAGCGCTTTACTAATTGAGCTACGCCTCTCCTCTGCGGATTTTGAATATATTAGCCTTATTTATCACAACATTTGTGTTCTATTTAGAAAAATTCTTAGAAATTTCAAGTAGTTAGGTTTCGAACGCCATACCTCTCGCATGCTAAGCGAGCGCTTTACTAATTGAGCTACGCCTCTCCTCTGCGGATTTTGAATATATTAGCCTTATTTATCACAACATTTGTGTTCTATTTAGAAAAATTCTTAGAAATTTCAAGTAGTTAGGTTTCGAACGCCATACCTCTCGCATGCTAAGCGAGCGCTTTACTAATTGAGCTACGCCTCTCCTCTGCGGATTTTGAATATATTAGCCTTATTTATCACAACATTTGTGTTCTATTTAGAAAAATTCTTAGAAATTTCAAGTAGTTAGGTTTCGAACGCCATACCTCTCGCATGCTAAGCGAGCGCTTTACTAATTGAGCTACGCCTCTCCTCTGCGGATTTTGAATATATTAGCCTTATTTATCACAACATTTGTGTTCTATTTAGAAAAATTCTTAGAAATTTCAAGTAGTTAGGTTTCGAACGCCATACCTCTCGCATGCTAAGCGAGCGCTTTACTAATTGAGCTACGCCTCTCCTCTGCGGATTTTGAATATATTAGCCTTATTTATCACAACATTTGTGTTCTATTTAGAAAAATTCTTAGAAATTTCAAGTAGTTAGGTTTCGAACGCCATAACTCTCGCATGCTAAGCGAGCGCTTTACTAATTGAGCTACGCCTCTCCTCTGCAGTTCTTGAATATAATAGCCTTATTTATCACAACATTTGTGTTCTTATGCTTAGAATGCTTAGAAATTTGGAGGAGTTGGGTTTCGAACGCCATTCCAATTGATTGCCAAGCGAGCGTTTTACTAATTGCGCTACGCTCCCACATGGCAGATACCGACGGTATAAAACCTATATATCACAATATTTGTGTCCTTATTAAAAAAATGTTTAGAAATTTGAAAGGAGTTGGCTTTCGACAAGCCATACCCATTGATTTCTAAGCTAGCGCTTTACTAATTGCGCTACAGTTCCATTTGGCAGATTCCGATGGTATGAAACTTATATATCACAATATTTGTGTTTCCTTTCAGAAAAGCCTTAGAGATTTGGAGGCAGGAGGGTTTCGAACGCCATACACATTGGATTGCCAGCGAGCCCTGCCCCCTACTAATTGCGCTACGCTGCACCTGCGGCGGATTGCCGATGGTACGAAACTTATATATCACATATTATTGTTCTTATTAGAAAATGCTTAGAAATTGGAAGGACATTGTGTTTCGCAACCCAAATACACATTGATTGCCAAAGCGAGCGCTTTACTAATTACGCTACGCCTCCCCCTTTGGCAGATTCCAGATGATCTGAAATTTACATATCACCATATTTGTGTTCTTATCAGAAAAAATGCTTAGACCTATTTGAAGGAGTTGGGGTTTCATCAAACGCCAAATGTCATTGATTGCTAAGGCAAGCGTTTAATATTGCGTTACGCTTCCACTTTGTGCAGATTCCGATGGTTATGAAACTTTTATATCACAATATTATGTTGTTCTTATTTACGAAAAATGCTTAGAAATCGAAGGAAGGAGTTGGGTTCGACGCGATACCCTATTGATTGCTAAGCGAGCGCCTTAGAATTGCGCTACGCTTCTACTTGGCAGATTCGATGGTATGAAACTTATATATCACAATATTTGTGTTCTTATTAGAAAAAATGCTTAGAAATTTGAAGGAGTTGGTTTCGAACGCATACCATTGATTGCTAAGCCAGCGCCTTAGTAATTGCGCTACGCTTTACTTGGCAGATTCCGATGGTTTGAAAACTTATATATCACAATATTTGTGTTCTATTAGAAAAAATACTTAGAAATTTGAAGGAGTTGGGCTTTGAACGCCGATACCCATTTGATTGCTAAGCAAGCGCCTTAGTAATTGCGCTACGCTTCTACTTGGCAGATTCCGATGGTTTGAAACTTATATATCACAATATTTGTGTTCTTATTAGAAAAATGCTTAGAAATTTGAAGGAGTTGGATTTCGAACGCGATACCCATTGATTGCTAAGCCAGCGCCTTAGTAATTGCGCTACGCTTCTACTTGGCAGATTCCGATGGTATGAAACTTATATATCACAATATTTGTGTTCTTATTAGAAAAATGCTTAGAAATTTGAAGGAGTTGGGTTTCGAACGCCATACCCATTGATTGCTAAGCGAGCGCCTTAGTAATTGCGCTACGCTTCTACTTGGCAGATTCCGATGGTATGAAACTTATATATCACAATATTTGTGTTCTTATTAGAAAAATGCTTAGAAATTTGAAGGAGTTGGGTTTCGAACGCCATACCATTGATTGCTAAGCGAGCGCCTTAGTAATTGCGCTACGCTTCTACTTGGCAGATTCCGATGGTATGAAACTTATATATCACAATATTTGTGTTCTTATTAGAAAAAATGCTTAGAAATTTGAAGGAGTTGGGTTTCGAACGCCATACCCATTGATTGCTAAGCGAGCGCCTTAGTAATTGCGCTACGCTTCTACTTGGCAGATTCCGATGGTATGAAACTTATATATCACAATATTTGTGTTCTTATTAGAAAAAAATGCTTAGAAATTTGAAGGAGTTGGGTTTCGAACGCGATACACATTGATTGCTAAGCGAGCGCCTTAGTAATTGCGCTAACGCTTCTACTTGTGCAGATTCCGATGGTATGAAACTTATATAGTCATCATATTTGTGTTCTTATTAGAAAAATATGCTTAGAAATTTGAAGAAGTTGGGGTTTCGAACGCGATAACCATTGATTGCTAAGCGAGCGCCTTAGTAATTGCGCACGCTTCTACTTGCAGAATTCCGATGGTTTGAAACTTATATATCACAATATTTGTGTTCTTATTAGAAAAAATGCTTAGAAATTTGAAGGGAGTTAGGTTTCGAAACGCGATACCCATTGATTGCTAAGCGAGCGCCTTAGTAATTGCGCTAACGCTTCTACTTGGCAGATTCCGGATGGTTGAAACTTATATATCACAATATTTGTGTTCTTATTAGAAAAATGCTTAGAAATTTGAAGGAGTGGGTTTCGAACGCGATACCCATTGATTGCTAAGCCAGCGCCTTAGTAATTGCGCTACGCTTCTACTTGGCAGATTGCCGATGTTTTGAAACTTATATATCACAATATTTGTGTTCTTATTAGAAAAAATGCTTAGAAATTTGAAGGAGTTGGGTTTCGAACGCGATACTCATTGATTGCTAAGCGAGCGCCTTAGTAATTGCGCTACGCTTCTACTTGGCAGATTCCGATGGTATTGAAACTTATATATCACAATATTTGTGTTCTTATTAGAAAAAATGCTTAGAAATTTGAAGGAGTTGGGTTTCGAACGCGATACCATTGATTGCTAAGCCAGCGCCTTAGTAATTGCGCTACGCTTCTACTTGGCAGATTCCGATGGTTTGAAACTTATATATCACAATATTTGTGTTCTTATTAGAAAAAATGCTTAGAAATTTGAAGGAGTTGGGTTTCGAACGCGATACCCATTGATTGCTAAGCGAGCGCCTTAGTAATTGCGCTACGCTTCTACTTGGCAGATTCCGATGGTATTGAAACTTATATAATCACAATATTTGTGTTCTTATTAGAAAAAATGCTTAGAAATTTGAAGGAGTTGGGTTTCGAACGCGATACCCATTGATTGCTAAGCCAGCGCCTTAGTAATTGCGCTACGCTTCTACTTGGCTAGATTCCGATGGTTTGAAACTTATATATCACATATATTGTGTTCTTATTAGAAAAAATGCTTAGAAATTTGAAGGAGTTGGGTTTCGAACGCGATACCCATTGATTGCTAAGCCAGCGCCTTAGTAATTGCGCTACGCTTCTACTTGGCAGATTCCGATGGTATGAAACTTATATATCACAATATTTGTGTTCTTATTAGAAAAAATGCTTAGAAATTTGAAGAGATTGGGTTTCGAACGCGATACCCATTGATTGCTAAGCCAGCGCCTTAGTAATTGCGCTACGCTTCTACTTGGCAGATTCCGATGGTTATGAAACTTATAAATCACAATATTTGTGTTCTTATTAGAAAAAATGCTTAGAAATTTGAAGGAGTTGGGTTTCGAACGCGATACCATTGATTGCTAAGCGAGCGCCTTAGTAATTGCGCTACGCTTCTACTTGGCAGATTCCGATGGTTATGAAACTTATATATCACAATATTTGTGTTCTTATTAGAAAAAATGCTTAGAAATTTGAAGGAGTTGGGTTTCGAACGCGATACCCATTGATTGCTAAGCCAGCGCCTTAGTAATTGCGCTACGCTTCTACTTGGCAGATTCCGATGGTTTGAAACTTATATATCACAATATTTGTGTTCTTATTAGAAAAAATGCTTAGAAATTTGAAGGAGTTGGGTTTCGAACGCGATACCCATTGATTGCTAAGCCAGCGCCTTAGTAATTGCGCTACGCTTCTACTTGGCAGATTCCGATGGTTATGAAACTTATATATCACAATATTTGTGTTCTTATTAGAAAAAATGCTTAGAAATTTGAAGGAGTTGGGTTTCGAACGCGATACCCATTGATTGCTAAGCCGAGCGCCTTAGTAATTGCGCTACGCTTCTACTTGGCAGATTCCGATGGTTTGAAACTTATATTATCACAATATTTGTGTTCTTATTAGAAAAAATGCTTAGAAATTTGAAGGAGTTGGGTTTCGAACGCGATACCCATTGATTGCTAAGCCAGCGCCTTAGTAATTGCGCTACGCTTCTACTTGGCAGATTCCGATGGTATGAAACTTATATATCACAATATTTGTGTTCTTATTAGAAAAAATGCTTAGAAATTTGAAGGAGTTGGGTTTCGAACGCGATACCATTGATTGCTAAGCCAGCGCCTTAGTAATTGCGCTACGCTTCTACTTGGCAGATTCCGATGGTATGAAACTTATATATCACAATATTTGTGTTCATTATAGAAAAAATGCTTAGAAATTTGAAGGAGTTGGGTTTCGAACGCGATACCCATTGATTGCTAAGCGAGCGCCTTAGTAATTGCGCTACGCTTCTACTTGGCAGATTCCGATGGTATGAAACTTATATATCACAATATTTGTGTTCTTATTAGAAAAAATGCTTAGAAATTTGAAGGAGTTGGGTTTCGAACGCGATACCCATTGATTGCTAAGCGAGCGCCTTAGTAATTGCGCTACGCTTCTACTTGGCAGATTCCGATGGTATGAAACTTATATATCACAATATTTGTGTTCTTATTAGAAAAAAATGCTTAGAAATTTGAAGGAGTTGGGTTTCGAACGCCGATACCCATTGATTGCTAAGCGAGCGCTTAGTAATTGCGCTACGCTTCTACTTGGCAGATTCCGATGGTTTGAAACTTATATATCACAATATTTGTGTTCTTATTAGAAAAAATGCTTAGAAATTTGAAGGAGTTGGGTTTCGAACGCGATACCCATTGATTGCTAAGCGAGCGCCTTAGTAATTGCGCTACGCTTCTACTTGGCAGATTCCGATGGTTTGAAACTTATATATCACAATATTTGTGTTCTTATTAGAAAAAATGCTTAGAATTTGAAGGAGTTGGGTTTCGAACGCGATACCCTTGATTGCTAAGGCAGCGCATTAGTAATTGCGATACGCTTCTACTTGGCAGATTCAGATGTATTGAAACTTATATATCACAATATTTGTGTTCTTATTAGAAAAAAATGCTTAGAAATTTGAAGGGAGTTGGGTTCGAACGCGATACCCATTGATTGCTAAGCCAGCGCCTTAGTAATTGCGCTACGCTTCTACTTGGCAGATTCCGATGGTTTGAAACTTATATATCACAATATTTGTGTTCTTATTAGAAAAAATGATTAGAAATTTGAAGGAGTGGGTTTTGAACGCGATACCATTGATTGCTAAGCCAGCGCCTTAGTAATTGCGCTACGCTTCTACTTGGCAGATTCCGATGGTTTGAAACTTATATATCACAATATTTGTGTTCTTATTAGAAAAAATGCTTAGAAATTTGAAGGAGTTGGGTTTCGAACGCGATACCCATTGATTGCTAAGCGAGCGCCTTAGTAATTGCGCTACGCTTCTACTTGGCAGATTCCGATGGTTATGAAACTTATATATCACAATATTTGTGTTCTTATTAGAAAAAATGCTTAGAAATTTGAAGGAGTTGGGTTTCGAACGCCATACCCATTGATTGCTAAGCGAGCGCCTTAGTAATTGCGCTACGCTTCTACTTGGCAGATTCCGATGGTTGAAACTTATATATCACAATATTTGTGTTCTTATTAGAAAAAATGCTTAGAAATTTGAAGGAGTTGGGTTTCGAACGCGATACCCATTGATTGCTAAGCGAGCGCCTTAGTAATTGCGCTACGCTTCTACTTGGCAGATTCCGATGGTATGAAACTTATATATCACAATATTTGTGTTCTTATTAGAAAAAATGCTTAGAAATTTGAAGGAGTTGGGTTTCGAACGCCATACCATTGATTGCTAAGCCGAGCGCCTTAGTAATTGCGCTACGCTTCTACTTGGCAGATTCCGATGGTATTGAAACTTATATATCACAATATTTGTGTTCTTATTAGAAAAAATGCTTAGAAATTTGAAGGAGTTGGGTTTCGAACGCGATACCCATTGATTGCTAAGCCAGCGCCTTAGTAATTGCGCTACGCTTCTACTTGGCAGATTCCGATGGTTTGAAACTTATATATCACAATATTTGTGTTCTTATTAGAAAAAATGCTTAGAAATTTGAAGGAGTTGGGTTTCGAACGCGATACCCATTGATTGCTAAGCCAGCGCCTTAGTAATTGCGCTACGCTTCTACTTGGCAGATTCCGATGGTTTGAAACTTATATATCACAATATTTGTGTTCTTATTAGAAAAAATGCTTAGAAATTTGAAGGAGTTGGGTTTCGAACGCGATACCCATTGATTGCTAAGCCAGCGCCTTAGTAATTGCGCTACGCTTCTACTTGGCAGATTCCGATGGTTGAAACTTATATATCACAATATTTGTGTTCTTATTAGAAAAAATGCTTAGAAATTTGAAGGAGTTGGGTTTCGAACGCGATACCCATTGATTGCTAAGCGAGCGCCTTAGTAATTGCGCTACGCTTCTACTTGGCAGATTCCGATGGTATGAAACTTATATATCACAATATTTGTGTTCTTATTAGAAAAAATGCTTAGAAATTTGAAGGAGTTGGGTTTCGAACGCGATACCCATTGATTGCTAAGCGAGCGCCTTAGTAATTGCGCTACGCTTCTACTTGGCAGATTCCGATGGTATGAAACTTATATATCACAATATTTGTGTTCTTATTAGAAAAAATGCTTAGAAATTTGAAGGAGTTGGGTTTCGAACGCGATACCCATTGATTGCTAAGCGAGCGCCTTAGTAATTGCGCTACGCTTCTACTTGGCAGATTCCGATGGTATGAAACTTATATATCACAATATTTGTGTTCTTATTAGAAAAAATGCTTAGAAATTTGAAGGAGTTGGGTTTCGAACGCGATACCCATTGATTGCTAAGCCAGCGCCTTAGTAATTGCGCTACGCTTCTACTTGGCAGATTCCGATGGTATGAAACTTATATATCACAATATTTGTGTTCTTATTAGAAAAAATGCTTAGAAATTTGAAGGAGTTGGGTTTCGAACGCGATACCCATTGATTGCTAAGCGAGCGCCTTAGTAATTGCGCTACGCTTCTACTTGGCAGATTCCGATGGTATGAAACTTATATATCACAATATTTGTGTTCTTATTAGAAAAAATGCTTAGAAATTTGAAGGAGTTGGGTTTCGAACGCGATACCCATTGATTGCTAAGCGAGCGCCTTAGTAATTGCGCTACGCTTCTACTTGGCAGATTCCGATGGTATGAAACTTATATATCACAATATTTGTGTTCTTATTAGAAAAAATGCTTAGAAATTTGAAGGAGTTGGGTTTCGAACGCGATACCCATTGATTGCTAAGCCAGCGCCTTAGTAATTGCGCTACGCTTCTACTTGGCAGATTCCGATGGTATGAAACTTATATATCACAATATTTGTGTTCTTATTAGAAAAAATGCTTAGAAATTTGAAGGAGTTGGGTTTCGAACGCGATACCCATTGATTGCTAAGCGAGCGCCTTAGTAATTGCGCTACGCTTCTACTTGGCAGATTCCGATGGTATGAAACTTATATATCACAATATTTGTGTTCTTATTAGAAAAAATGCTTAGAAATTTGAAGGAGTTGGGTTTCGAACGCCATACCCATTGATTGCTAAGCGAGCGCCTTAGTAATTGCGCTACGCTTCTACTTGGCAGATTCCGATGGTATGAAACTTATATATCACAATATTTGTGTTCTTATTAGAAAAAATGCTTAGAAATTTGAAGGAGTTGGGTTTCGAACGCGATACCCATTGATTGCTAAGCGAGCGCCTTAGTAATTGCGCTACGCTTCTACTTGGCAGATTCCGATGGTATGAAACTTATATATCACAATATTTGTGTTCTTATTAGAAAAAATGCTTAGAAATTTGAAGGAGTTGGGTTTCGAACGCCATACCCATTGATTGCTAAGCGAGCGCCTTAGTAATTGCGCTACGCTTCTACTTGGCAGATTCCGATGGTATGAAACTTATATATCACAATATTTGTGTTCTTATTAGAAAAAATGCTTAGAAATTTGAAGGAGTTGGGTTTCGAACGCCGATACCCATTGATTGCTAAGCGAGCGCCTTAGTAATTGCGCTACGCTTCTACTTGGCAGATTCCGATGGTATGAAACTTATATATCACAATATTTGTGTTCTTATTAGAAAAAATGCTTAGAAATTTGAAGGAGTTGGGTTTCGAACGCGATACCCATTGATTGCTAAGCGAGCGCCTTAGTAATTGCGCTACGCTTCTACTTGGCAGATTCCGATGGTATGAAACTTATATATCACAATATTTGTGTTCTTATTAGAAAAAATGCTTAGAAATTTGAAGGAGTTGGGTTTCGAACGCGATACCCATTGATTGCTAAGCGAGCGCCTTAGTAATTGCGCTACGCTTCTACTTGGCAGATTCCGATGGTATGAAACTTATATATCACAATATTTGTGTTCTTATTAGAAAAAATGCTTAGAAATTTGAAGGAGTTGGGTTTCGAACGCGATACCCATTGATTGCTAAGCGAGCGCCTTAGTAATTGCGCTACGCTTCTACTTGGCAGATTCCGATGGTATGAAACTTATATATCACAATATTTGTGTTCTTATTAGAAAAAATGCTTAGAAATTTGAAGGAGTTGGGTTTCGAACGCCATACCCATTGATTGCTAAGCGAGCGCCTTAGTAATTGCGCTACGCTTCTACTTGGCAGATTCCGATGGTATGAAACTTATATATCACAATATTTGTGTTCTTATTAGAAAAAATGCTTAGAAATTTGAAGGAGTTGGGTTTCGAACGCCATACCCATTGATTGCTAAGCGAGCGCCTTAGTAATTGCGCTACGCTTCTACTTGGCAGATTCCGATGGTATGAAACTTATATATCACAATATTTGTGTTCTTATTAAAAAAATGCTTAAAAATTTGGAGAAGTTGGCTTTCGAACGCCAACACATTGATTGTTTAGCGAGCGATTTCTAATTGCACTACGCTTCCAATTGGAAGATTCCGATGGTATGAAACTTATATATCAAAATTTTAGTTGTATTATTAGAAAAATACTTAGAAATTTGGAGGAATTGGGTTTCGAACTCCATACCCAAAGATTGCCAAACGAGCGCTTTACTAATTGCACTACGCATCCACTTGGCAGATATCGAAGTTATGAAACTTATATATTAAATATTTGTGTTCTATATACAACTATACATTGAAATTTTAAGTAGTTGAGTTTTGAACGCAATACTAATTGCATGCTAAGCGAGCACTTTACTAATTGCGATACGCTTCCTCTTAGCATAATTTGATGGTTTGAAATTCATTTATCACAATATTAGTGTTCTTATTAGAAAAATGCTTAGAAATTTGGATGAGTTGGGTTTCGAACGCGATACCCATTGATTGCTAAGCGAGCGCCTTAGTAATTGCGCTACGCTTCTACTTGGCAGATTCCGATGGTATGAAACTTATATATCACAATATTTGTGTTCTTATTAGAAAAAATGCTTAGAAATTTGAAGGAGTTGGGTTTCGAACGCGATACCCATTGATTGCTAAGCGAGCGCCTTAGTAATTGCGCTACGCTTCTACTTGGCAGATTCCGATGGTATGAAACTTATATATCACAATATTTGTGTTCTTATTAGAAAAAATGCTTAGAAATTTGAAGGAGTTGGGTTTCGAACGCGATACCCATTGATTGCTAAGCCAGCGCCTTAGTAATTGCGCTACGCTTCTACTTGGCAGATTCCGATGGTATGAAACTTATATATCACAATATTTGTGTTCTTATTAGAAAAATGCTTAGAAATTTGAAGGAGTTGGGTTTCGAACGCGATACCCATTGATTGCTAAGCGAGCGCCTTAGTAATTGCGCTACGCTTCTTTTTGGCAGATTCCGATGGTATGAAACTTTTATATCACAATATTTGTGTTCCTAATAGAAAAAATGCTTAGAAATTTGGAGGAAATGGGTTTCGAACGCCACACCCCTTGATTGCTAAGCGAGCGCTTTACTAATTGCGCTACGCTTCCACTTGGCAGTTTCCGATGGTATGAAACTTATATATCACAATATTTGTGTTTCTATTAAAAAAGGCTTAGAAATTTGAAAGATTTCTGTTTCAAACTCCATACTCATTGATTGCTAAGCGAACGCTATACTAACAGCCCTACGTTTCCACTTGGCAGATTCCGCTGGTATGAAACTTATATATCACAATATTTGTGTTCTTATTAGAAAAATTCTTAGAAATTTGAAGGAGTTGGGTATAGATCGCCAAACCCATTGATTGCCAAGCAAACGCTTTACTAATTGTCCTACGCTTCCACTTGGCAGATTCCGATGGAATCAAACATTTATATACACTATTAGTGTCATTATTAGAAAAAATGCTTAGAAATTTGAAGGAGTTGGGTTTCGAACGCCATACCCATTGATTGCTAAGCGAGCGCCTTAGTAATTGCGCTACGCTTCTACTTGGCAGATTCCGATGGTATGAAACTTATATATCACAATATTTGTGTTCTTATTAGAAAAAATGCTTAGAAATTTGAAGGAGTTGGGTTTCGAACGCCATACCCATTGATTGCTAAGCGAGCGCCTTAGTAATTGCGCTACGCTTCTACTTGGCAGATTCCGATGGTATGAAACTTATATATCACAATATTTGTGTTCTTATTAGAAAAAATGCTTAGAAATTTGAAGGAGTTGGGTTTCGAACGCCATAACCATTGATTGCTAAGCGAGCGCCTTAGTAATTGCGCTACGCTTCTACTTGGCAGATTCCGATGGTATGAAACTTATATATCACAATATTTGTGTTCTTATTAGAAAAAATGCTTAGAAATTTGAAGGAGTTGGGTTTCGAACGCCATACACATTGATTGCTAAGCGAGCGCCTTAGTAATTGCGCTACGCTTCTACTTGGCAGATTCCGATGGTATGAAACTTATATATCACAATATTTGTGTTCTTATTAGAAAAAATGCTTAGAAATTTGAAGGAGTTGGGTTTCGAACGCCATACCCATTGATTGCTAAGCGAGCGCCTTAGTAATTGCGCTACGCTTCTACTTGGCAGATTCCGATGGTATGAAACTTATATATCACAATATTTGTGTTCTTATTAGAAAAAATGCTTAGAAATTTGAAGGAGTTGGGTTTCGAACGCCATACCCATTGATTGCTAAGCGAGCGCCTTAGTAATTGCGCTACGCTTCTACTTGGCAGATTCCGATGGTATGAAACTTATATATCACAATATTTGTGTTCTTATTAGAAAAAATGCTTAGAAATTTGAAGGAGTTGGGTTTCGAACGCCATACCCATTGATTGCTAAGCGAGCGCCTTAGTAATTGCGCTACGCTTCTACTTGGCAGATTCGATGGTATGAAACATATGTATCACAATATTTGTGTTCTTATTAGAAAAATGCTTACAAATTGGAGGAGTTGGGTTTCGAACGCCATACACATTGTTCGCTAAGCGAGCGCTTTACTAATTGCACTACGCATCTACTTGGCATATTCCGATGGTATGAAACTTATATATCACAATATTTGTGTTCTTATTAGAAAAATGCTTAGAAAATTGCAGGAGGTGGGATTCGAACGCCATACCCATTGATTGCTAAGCGAGCGCTTTACTAATTGCGCTACGCTTCCACTTGGCAGATTCCGATGGTATGTAACTTATATATCACAATATTTGTGTACCTATTAAAAAATGCTTAGAAATTTGAAGGGGTTGAGTTTCGAACGCCATACCCATTGATTGCTAAGCGAGCGCTTAACTAATTGCGCTACGCTTCCACTTGGCAGATTCCGATGGTACGAAATTTATATATCACAATATTATTGTTCTTATTAAAAAAAATGCTTAGAAATTTGAAGGAGTTGGGATTCGATCGCCAAACCCATTGATTGCCAAGCAAACGCTTTACTAATTGCCCTACGCTTCCACTTGGCAGATTCCGATGGAATCAAACTTTTATTACAATATTAGTGTCATTATTAGAACAATGCTTAGAAATTTGAAAGGGTTGGGTTTCGAACGCAATAACCATGGATTGCTAAGCGAGAGC
This sequence comes from Acheta domesticus, assembly GCA_031308135.1. Lineage (NCBI taxonomy): Eukaryota > Metazoa > Arthropoda > Insecta > Orthoptera > Gryllidae > Acheta > Acheta domesticus. The sequence continues at coordinate 28,229 of JAHLJT010007798.1, forward strand.
TTTATTAATTGGGCAACGCTTCCACTTGACCGATTCCGATTGTATGAAACTTATATATACAATATTTGTGTTCTTATTAAAAAAAATGCTTAGAAACTTGAAGGAATTGTGTTTCGAACACCATACACTTTGATTGCTAAGCGAGCGCTTTACTAACTGCGCAACGCTTCAACTTGGCAGATTCCGATGTTATGAAACTTATATATCACAATATTCGTGTCCCTATTAGAAAAATGCTTAGAAATTTGGAGGAGTTGGGTTTCGAACGCCGTATCTATTGCATGCTTAGCGAACACTTCACTAATCGCGCTACCTATCCACTTAGCAGTTTTCGATGGTATGAAACTTATATTTTACAACATTTGTGTTCTAATTAGAAAAATATATAGAAATTTGAAGGAGTTGGGTGTCGAACGCCGTACATCTCTCATTGGAAGCGAGCTCTTTACTAATTGCGTTACGCTTCCAATTGGCGGAAATCGACGTTATGAGACATGAATATCGCAACATTTAAGTTCTAATTTTAAAAAAGTAATAGAAATTGGGAGAGGTTGGGTTTCGAACGCCAAACCTATTGCATGCTAATCAGGCGCTTTACTAATTTCGCTACGCTTCCACTTGGCACATCTTGATGGTATGAACTTATATTTCAAAATATTTGTGTTTTAATGAGAAAAATTCATACAAATTTAGAGGAGTTGGGTTTCAAACGCCATAACTATTGCATGGTAAGCGAGCGCTTGACTAATTGCGCTACGCTTCCACTTGGCGGAATTCGATGGTATGAAACTGATATTTCACAATATTTGTGTTCTAATTAGAAAAATACATAGAAATTTGGAGAATTTGGAATTACGAACGCCATGATTATTGCACGCTAAGCGAGCGCGTTACTAATTGCGCTACGCTTCAACTTGGCGGATTTCGATGATATGAAACTGATATATCACAACATTTTGGTTCTAATTAGAAAAATGCATAGAAATTTGAAAAAGTGGGGTTTCGAACGCCATAAGTAGTGCATGGTAAGCGAGCGCTTTACTAATTGTGCTACGCTTCCAATTGCCGGATTTTGATAGTATGAAACTTATAATAGACAATATTTGTGTTCTAATTCGAGAAATTCATAGAAATTCGGAGGAGGTATGTTTCAAACGCCATACCTATTGCATGCTAAGCGAGCGCTTTACTAATTGCGGTACGCTTCCACGTGGCAGAGTGCAATGCTATAAAAAACTTATACATCACAATATTTGTGTTCTAATTAGAGAAATACTTAATAATTTTGGGGAGTTGGGTTTCGAACGTAATACCCATTGCTTGCTAAGCGAGCGCTTCACTAATTGCGCTACGCTTCCACTTGGAGGATTGCGATGGTATGAAACTTATATATCCCAACTTTTGTGTTCTAATTATAAAAGTACATAGAAATTTAGGAGAGATGGGTTTACGAACGCCATATTGATTGCATGTTAGGCGAGTGTTTTACTAATTGGGCTACGCTTCCGCTTGGCGGATTTCGATAGTATGAGACTTATATATGACAATATTTGTGTCCTAATAAGAAAAATTCATAGAAATTTGGAGGAGGTGGGTTTCGTACGCCATACCTATTGCACGCTATGCCTGCGCTTTACTAAATGCGCTACGCTTCCACTCGGCAGATTGCGATGGTATTAAACTTTCGTACGCAATACCTATTGCATGCTATGCCTGCGCTTTACTAAATGCGCTACGCTTCCACTTGGCAGATTGCGATGGTATTAAACTTATATATCACAATATTTGTGTTCTAATTAGAAGAACATTTAGAAATTTGGTGGAGTTTGGTTTTGAACGCCATACCTATTACATGCCAAGCAGGTGCTTTACTAATTGCGCAACGCTTCCACTTGGCGGATTTCGATGGAATGAAACTTAAATATGACCATTTTTGTGTACTAGTTAGAAAAATTCATAGAAATTTGGAGGAGTTGAGTTTCGAACGCAGTACCTATTGCATGCTAAGGGAGCGCGTTACTAATTGCGCTACGCTTCAACTTGGCGAAGAGCGATGGTATGAAACCTATATATCAAAACATTTGTTATTTAATTAGGAAAATACATAGAAATTTGGAGGAGTTTTGTTTCGAACGACATACATATTGCAAGCTCAGCGAGCGCTTTACTAATTGCGCTACACTTCCACTTGGCGAAATTCGATGGTATGAATCTTATATATCAAAACATTTGTGTTCTAATTAGAAAAATACATAGAAAGTTGGAGGAGTTGGATTTCGAACGCCACAACTATTGCATGCTAAGCGTGCACTTAACTAATTGCGCTACGCTTTTACTTGACGGATGGCAATGCTATGAAACTTATATATGACAATATTTGTGTTCTGATTCAAAAATATGATAGAAATTATGAGAAGTTGGGTTTCGAACGCCATACCTATTACATGCTAACCGAGCGCATTACTAATTACGCTAAGCTTCCACTTGGCGGATTTCGATGGTATGAAACTTATATATGACAATATTTGTGTTCTATTTAAAAAATACATAGATATTTGGAGTAGTGGGATTTCGAACGCCATACCTATTGCATGCAAAGTGAGCGCTTCATTAATTGCGCTAAGCTTTAAGTCGGCGGATTTCGATGGTATGAAACTGATATATCACAATATTTGCGACCTAATTAGAAAAAAAAGTAGTAATTTGCAGGAGTTGGGGTTTGAACGTCATACCTATTAAAAGCTAAGCCAGCGCTTTACTAAATGCGCTACGCATCCACTTGGCGGATTTCGATGGTAAGAGTCTGATGTATCACATTATTTGTGTTGCAATTGGAAAAATACAGAGAAATTTGGAGGAGTTGGGTTTCGAACGCCATTCATATTTTATGTCAAGCAAGCGCTTTACTATTTGCGCTACGCTTCCACTTGGCGGATGTCGATGGTATGAAATTTATATATCACAACATTTGTGTTCTAATAAAAAAATACATAGAAAATTGGAGGAGTGGCATTTCCAACGCCATACCTATTGCATGCTGAGCGAGAGCTTCACTGATTGCCCTACGCTTCGACTTGGCAGATTGCGATTATATGAAACTTATATATCACAATATTTGTGTACTATTTCGAAAAATACATAGAAATTTGGAGGAGTTAAGTTTTGAACGCCATATATATTGCATGCTTAGCGAGCGCATTACTAATTGCACTACGCTCCCACTTGGCGGATTTCGATGGTATTAAACTTATATAACACTACTTTTGTGTTGTAATTAGAAAAATACGTAGAAATTTGGAGGAGTGGTGTTAGAACGCCATACCTATTGCACGCTAAGAGAGCTCTTTACTAATTGCGCTACGCTTCCACTTGGCAGATTGCGATGGTATGAAACTTATATATCACAATATTTGTGTTCTATATGGAAAAATACATATAAATTTGGAGGAATTGGGTTTTGAACGCCATACATATCACATGCTAAGCGAGCGCTTTATTAATTGCGCTACGCTGCCGCTTGGCGGATTTCGATGGTATGAAAATTATATATCACATTATTTGTGTTCTAATTAGAAAAATACAAAGAAATTTGGAGGAGTTGGTTTTCGAACGCCATACCCATTGCATGCTAAGCGAGCGCTTTATTATTGCGCTTCGCTTCCGCTTGGCGAATTGCGATGATATGAAACTTATATATATCAACATTTGTGTTCTTATTAGAAAAATTCATAGAAATTTGAAGGAGTTGTGTTTCGAAAGCCTTAATCTCGCATGCTATACAAGCGCTTTACTAGTTGCACTACGCTTCCGCTTGGGGGATGGCGATTGTGTGATACTTATATATCACAACATCTGTGAATTAATTAGAAAAGTACCTAAAAAATTTGGAGGAGTTGGGTTCCGAATGCCATACATATTACATGCTCAGCGAGCGCTTTACTAATTGCGCTACGCTTCCACTTGGCGGATTGCGATGGTATGAAACTTATATATAAATGTTGTGATATATAAGTTTCATATAATCCCAATCCGCTAAGTGGAAACCTAGCGCAATTAGTAAATCGCTTGCTTAGCATGCAATAGTTATGGCGTTCGAAACGCAACTCCTCCAAATTTCTTTGTATTTTTTAATTAGAACACAAATGTTATGATATATAAGTTTCACACCATCGAAATCCGCCACGGGGAAGCGTAGCGCAATTACAAAAGCGCTCGCTTAGCAAGCAATAGGTTTGGCGTTCCAAACCCAACTCCTTCAAATTTCTATGTTTCATACCATCGCAGTCAGCCAAGTGGAAGCGTAGCGCAATCATATAAGTCATCAATCATAATCATCAAGTATAATCAATCATCGCATTATTTAAGTCTCATACCATCGCTGTCAGCCAAGTCGAAGCGTAGTGCAATTAGTAAAGCACTCGCTTAGCATGCAATAGGTATGGCGTTCGAAACCCAACTCCTCCAAATTTCTTTGAATTTTTCTAATTTGATCACAAATATTGTCCTATATAAATTTTATGCCATCGAAATTCGCCAAGTAGAAGCGTAGCGCTATTAGTAAATAGCTTCCTTAGCATGCATTAGGTATGGCATTCGAAACCCAAATTTTCCAAATTTCTTTGAATTTTTCTAATTAGAATACAAATATTGTCATATATAAGTTTCATACCATCGGAATTTGCCGAGTGGAAGCGTAGCGCTATTAGTAAAGCGCTCGCTTAGCATGCAATAGGTATGGCGTTCGAAACCCAACTTTTCCAAATTTCTATGAATTTTCTAATTAGAACACAAATATTGTCAAATATAAGTATCATACCATCGATATCCGCCAAGTGGAAACGTAGCGCACTTAGTGAAGCGCTCGCTTGGCATGCAATTGGTATGGCGTTCGAAACCCAATTCTTGGAAATTTATATGAATTTTTCTAATTAGAACACAAATATTGTCATATATAAGTTTAATACCATAGCAATCCTCCAAACCGAAGCGTAGCGCAATTAGTAATGCTCTCTCTTAGCATGCAATAGGTATTGCGTTCGAAACCCAACTCCTCCAAATTTCTATGTATTTTTCTAATTAGATCACAAATGTTGTGATATATAAGTTTCATACCATCGCAATCCATGAAGTGGTAGCTTAGCGCAATTAGTAAAGCGCTCGCTAAGAATGCAATAGGTATGGCGTTAGAAACCCAACTCCTCCAAATTTCTATGTTCTTTTCTAATTAGAACACAAATGTTGATATATATATAAATCTAATACCATCGAATTCCGCCAAGTGGAAGCGTAGCGCTATTAGTTAACCGCTCGCTTAGCATGCGAGAGGTATGGCGTTCGAAACACGGTGTGAGATCCGTTCTGCGAAGTGACTACATACAGGGTCAGATCAGGTTTCAGGGCATTGTTTCTTTGGGGCAAATGAAAGGCAATGCACTTATGAACAAATTGAATTTAATTCTTGAATTATTGATTAGTTTTGCAAGTAAATAGTTAGGCAGTAAGCCGGAGGACCAATGAATGTTTGTAATTAAAGGTTTCTTCTTTCTTGAAGTTTACACTTACAGTTTGATGACGGTACAGCAAACACCAACCCAGGTCAGACGGCTGAGTGTGTTTGCCGTCGGTAGAAATGGGCTGCGGATGTTGCGGCTGGTAGGCTGAATGTCACCACTGGCGCGTACTCGGCTGCTGGAGCGGCCCGTATTGTTGACTGGGCCAGGTGATGTCCGATTCACGGGTGGCCCGAACGTAGATGGCGGTCTGCTGGCCGCGCTGATTGATCGTAGGAACCTTGATAGGCAGAGCAAAGACAGCTGACTCGTTCGCAGGCTGTCTGACGAGCAGAGTAGTAATTGAAGCAGCAGTAATAGTAGTTTGACGTAGAGTGAGTGCGTAGCTTGACGTAGAGTGACTGCGTAGTAATAGCAGTGAGATTGACTGAAGAGTGACTGCGTAATAGTAGCGTTTGACATAGAAGTGTGACTGCGTAGTTTCACATAGTAGTGAACAGAGCAATAATTGTAGCAGCAGTATAGTAGTTGGACTTAGAAGTTTGACATAGCAGTGACATAGTTTGACATGGTACTGGCGCGTGGGAGCGAAGTTGCCGTATTTATTGAAGCGTATGTTTCCAAAAGCAGAGGGGGAAGAGTCACGTGGCAATTGCAGCTAGCCTATGAAGTACAGTGAGACGTAGTGTGCCACAAGAGATGCTCGATATTCGTTGTTATGTTTTGAAGTGTGTCACGTGACTTGTGGGCGGCACTGGCTGTGCCCGCGATGGCTGCATCTCATTAGCAAGGTTTGGTATTTTCTCACGGGAACCGCGATGCTGGTTGAGAGAAAAGGCGGGCGCGGGCGCGGGCGCGGCTGCCTAGCAGATGCGTTCGTAGTCGGCGAATATTGACGCCAGTATTGGTGCGGGTGGCACGTAGCGATATTTGGAATGTTTGTAAATATGTCTGGACGCCGAAGACTGAGAAAGGCAGGTAGAATGGCTTGACGACCGCGCCCCGCGCGCCGGTGGTAGCTAATGACCTATAGCCCCTTCCCCCGGCGTACAATGCGCGGTGCGCGGCGCTTCGGCGCTTGTGGCAAAGAGGGCTCAATGAGAATCGTTTTGTTGCCTTGAACATCTGTGTTTCATTTCTTATGCTTTTGTATACAAGTGTTAGATCCGTGAGAAACTTTGAAGGTGGCGCAGCCGAAGAATATTGGCCGCGCGGGGGAAAGACTATTTGAGGTTGCACCCTGCTGGCGAGTTTCCTTGTAATTGTTCGCGAGATTGAACAGCAGGCTAAGCGCGCGCTTTACTAATTGCGCTACGCCGCCACTTGGCGGATTGCGATGGTATAAAATTATATATATAACAAAACATTTGTGTTCTAATTAGAAAAATACATAGAAATTTGGACGAGTTGTGTTTCGAAAGCCATACTTATAGTATGCTAAGCGAGCGCTTTTCTAATTGCGCTACGCTTCCCCTTGTGGATTTCGATGGTATGAGACTTATATATCACAACATTTGTGTTCTAATTAGAAAAATACATAGAAATT
>JAHLJT010007799.1:0-23473 GCA_031308135.1 Acheta domesticus
AAAAGTAGAATAAAGTACAATGACGATTCAAACAAGTTCCTCCAATTCTTTTCTGTGCCCATAGATATATTATTTAAGAAGTTTCTTAAATGTGCCATGGGCGCCATGTTCCACTCCAAATTGAAGAGGTCTCATTGCCGCCATTAGGATGGCAAAAAGCATCAGCAAAAGATCAGGTGTTACAGCGTGGAGGTATTTATTTTATTTTTTTATTATTTTGTCAAAAAAAAGTAAAAACTGTATATAACGTGTGGGCAAAGAAATTTATCTGCGCACGTTTTCTTGAGGGCCAGAATTTAAAAAAAAGTGTGGGTTTTTAAGCGGTTTAGGGATGCGTTACAGGGTGCGAGATTAATTCTAACTCATTCTGTGGATTTTGAAGAGAATATTCTCTGTTGCGCATTGACAAATTATTGCATGACCATATTTTTATGAAAAATAACGTCGTAAACTTGACCTTGCTGTTTGGGTTTTTATTTCTGGTGCGTGGGGGCGTGTCATCACAGTGGAATATCTCCACGGCATTGAGCGTCTTTCTCGGTCGTGCAGCTAGACTCCCAGGGTCGCCAGCAAATGTTCGATACGGTCGCGTCATGCGAGATCTAGCGGCACGACTGACAAAGACGCGAAATGCCGTGAGAGATTCTATTTTGAAGACAGGCCCCACGCGCCAAGAAATAGAAACCCAAATACACTACCTCACAAGCATCCTGGAGCTTCATTGTCGTATAATTGACTTACTTATAAACGGGTTCTACAGTTCATTGGAATTATTAGACCTTTATTTACAGTTTGGTGTGGGCTAATATAGAAATATAGAAACCACTCGGAAATCAAAATTTCAAACTCCTTACTTTCAAAAGTATGGTATTGAATGTTATATTAGTTAGTTTTATCGTTTTTCCCCATATTTTGAGTGTTCAAAAAGTTTTGAGGGTGCAAGTCAGCAAGGTTATTTTGAATGTTTTATCGTTTATTATAAAATCGGAACAAAATTTTGTTTATTTTACTGTAGATACAGAACTGTCCATGAAATGAAAAATTTACATAATTGTACAAATCATGCTTGTTTTATTTGTAATAAAAGCGGATTCTTTGTAAATTAAAATCATAATTTTTGTATATTAACCTACCCTCTTCCATATAACAAATATAGTGTAAAATAAGAAGTAAAGAATATCCAAAAAAACCCAAGTTTTATATTTCAGTTTTTTCTTTCTTGGCGCATGAGGGTGTGCCAATACAACGGAATATCACACGGTATTTCGCGTCATTCTCGTTGTGACGCTAGAAGGTAGTGCCTACGATCCCGACTATCGAGCAGTTGTGTGGGCGTCATGCGACTCCTGAGCGGCACAACTGGAGAACGACGCGAAATACCATGAGAATATTCCATTTTATTGACATCCCCCGTGCGCAAGAACAGAAAACCGACAGTATTAATAAATAAAAAACTCATGTAAATGTAAGATGACCAGACGTCACGAATGAGCCGGGAGATTATTTATAGCCTTATCCGTTTTTTTTCAACGGAAAACGGGACGCCAAAATGTCCTGTTTTTGTGACAATGATTAATAGGCATAAATTGCCGACCAACATTTTAAATGTCATAATGTGTTCCGTTAGGTTTGCATTGTGATAAAGTTGTAAGCGCGACTAGATCATACGCTCACGCTAACAAGAATGGTTTCATCTATTGAAGTCAAGAAGGAATAGATTCAGCAGTGGCGTAGCCTGATTTTGGCTTAGGGTATGCAACTCGGGAAATGAGAAAATAATTTAAAACTCGCAAATGTTCCTTATTCCCTATTTTAAAATTGACCAATTTCATTTCGGACCCATTAGAATGAGCGTAATATTATAAAATGAAGCAATGATGCAGTACTTGTATAGTAAAAAACAATAGAAAAGAGAATATCATTAATTTACAGTCACGTAACGAAAAACAGTTGACAGTGTTCTTTGCTACTTACACAGGTATTTCATCCAGTGTCGATGAGACAAAAGCCTTTAGAAATTTCATTCACGAGACGTTACCATGCTCACACTTGAAATCTAATCATTCTGAATTTCTGGTGACGTTGCATGAAACGGTGGAATTTTCCATATAATCCTTGAGAGTTTACTCATATTTCATTTATAGATTCTATGAAATGTTTTGTATTTGATGATTCCCTCTTATCATGGCCACGAAATTCAAGCCCTTGTCTCCAAAAAAAGTATACAACGGAATGAAGTGTGTAAAATTTCCTGTTTTTCCTTATATCACTATGGTATTGCCCAACAAAGCCTGTGCTGGCTATTTAAAAAAATTTTATCCTTTGAGATTTCCGAACTTTTTTAACGGTTCTCACGTGCTATATGAGTGTACCAGTACTTATGTGCCTGATAGCCTTGTAAATATTATCAAATCTGCGTAAAACACTGAAATCCCACCCTTTTTCTTTTGAGAACATAGAGAAGATCAGTAACATAGTGTTTTTAGACTTTTACGTCCGCATATCCATGTTCCTTATCACAAATTTTATTATGAAAATGTCGCTGACATTTTGTAATGTTCTAAATGATACTGAGAGCAAGTTTGCAGAATCGAACTTTAATTATTAGTTTCCTTTCAGAAAATGTTAGTCTGCATATTTCTAGTTTTAAATTTCGTCCACGGCACAAGACAATTCCATAATCTGTGCTGGGCAAAATACGATTTCATAATTATATAGGCTCTTACTTGGATCGCGTTGTACTCCCCATTCCTCAGCACAGATGTGGATTGCACGTTCACATACCCTTGTGCATTCAACCCCACAATCCCTAACCTAAATTGGCTACAAATATATATTTACTAAATGCATTAAAATAAGATAATAAAACAAAATAAAATTACTACGCTAATTAATTAACTTGTTCTCTTACAAACATCGAGAAAAACCATTAAATTCGTAACATAAGATTTATTTCATAGGCTCGCTGGATGTAATGGTTGCCTGTGCATCTGATTCACAGCGCAGGCGAGGTTAGGATGAATTTCGAGTGAGTCAACCACTTGAAGAATCGAATCTTCAACGGCGCGAAGTTTGAATATAAAATATTGTGTAACACAAAATGAAAATAACAAAGGATAATTTACAATAATTTTAATGTAAAAAACCCTGATATTTTCAGGGTGTGTAACACATCACCCACATCCATGGTCGCTACGCCCCGAGATCAGGTGTGATTCTAGGAAGGGAAAATGGGCTTATAGCGTCATGGGAGCTTGTATATGGTTATCGATATCGTACGATAAATCAATAATACGAAACCTTGCGCTTCTGTGTGTTCTTGCGATTAGAAGCAATCTTAATGAGAATTGGGCCAACTTTCTAATCAATAAAAGTGCAATGAAACAAGTGAGTCATTTTTACTTTCTCGCCTTTACGAATTTTTCGTAAGAAGATAAAAGTTCATGTGACGGCGAAAACGGCCCGTCTGTGCGTCAAACGCTAGCGCCTTAAACCGTTCGCCGATTTTCTCCAAAATGATATTCCTAAATCGAATGTGGTAATGTCGAGGATCCTGGAAATTGGAAACTGATATTTTAACTTTGGGGATACTTTCCATGGAAGCCGTGGGACATTTTCAAGTTAAAAAAGCGCCCAATTTTTTTGATTAAGTTTAGTTGACGAATGTAAGGGAGGACATTTAAGAGAATATGAAGGTATAATTTTCGTTGATATCTCCATTTTTGAAAATTGCAAAAAAACATTTCAAAAACTGCCAAATTGAAGAAAGATGGTTTTGCCCAGACAAAGGACAAGTTGTACAAAATTAGCACTTTAAATAAGGTCATGTACACTTTTTTTTTAAGCAACGAGTAGTTTTGCGTAAATGTGTTTAAAATTTTAACAAATTCTTTCGACTATCTTACCTAGATGGCAGCACACTTTTTCCTATAATAGTATCGTGGTTCATTTTCGAGCATAGGAAGCCGAAAAATCCAGAGAAGTGAAACAAAATTTTCCTTTGGGCGCCCAAAGAAGGTATCCGTGAAAATCATCATTCTAACAGAAAAACTTGTTACAAACTATAGAGATTAGAAAACAAGTCTGCGAGAAAGTCTTGTGCCATTCTATGCACACTAGTTTAATATTCAATAAGTTTAATAGATTATTTTTTTACCATATTTATCAAGGGCTGCATAGAATTTTTGTATGATCCTCCCATGCAATTATACCCACACATAGCTATAGACCAAAAAATAAACATTAGGAGGAGTTTAGTACAAAAATTTTAAAAAATTTATAAAAATATATATGTGATATCGTAATTTATTGGCAATTTTTGTTATGTAATCGCCCCCCCCATTTTAGATTACTGCCAAGTTGTAAATGCAGGGGTATTTAGTATAAGAAACCCTTTCTACCTCCGGACCAGACAGTTAAGTGTTTGCACGAGCTTACATGCTTTCCTCAGACTACATTGTTGGGAATACGTCAAAATAACTTCCATATGTGACAAAACACAGTATTGTTATTATTGAGGCACTAGGTAGTTGTCACTCAACCATTTGGCTAATTTGGGCTCAGATTTTGTTTTGGTTGTACTTCTGTCCATGACTTACTTTAACTATGACTGGGAGTATCATCAGCAAAGATATTAAATCTCCTTTCGGCAAGGTTTGAAAAATGTCATTTAGACAAGTATGAAAAATAGCAGTCCCAAAATTGTTCCCTGAGAGAAACACAAGTGACCACTCTTTCTCCATAGTATGTTATTTATTTCACTACTTGTTTATGATCAGTCATATAGCTTTCAATTAATATAAGCAATCTGCGAAAAGCATATGACATTTTCACTCAGCTTGAATTATTTTTGATGGACCATATCAAAATGACTGTAGCCAAGTCAAGGTAGAAGCTAAGGAGGGTTTAATTGTATTAGTAGCATACGATTTTTTATTAGTTACAAATTAACGCGCGTCTCTTCAGTATTTTACACTTTTGAAAGCCAAATGGAGGGGTTTTGTAAAAATTAGTCTAGGCTAAATAATTATAAGTCTTACTTTCAAACGATTTCGAAAATCTTTGTAAAATTAGAAATAGTGAATAGGTGGTAAAATTATAACGTGCTTTTATCACCTTATGTATAGATCAAAATAATTTGAGCTTTTAAAGTGTCAGGAAAAATAATGTGTCTCAATACTTTATTGTGGTATAAGTTAATGGGTTTTAATAATATATCCGAAAATACGTTCATGACTAAATCAAAAATCTGATTACCACCAGCAGATTTTTATTACTTATGAGTATTTAAGATGTTCAATATTTCATGTTCCATAGTAAGTCTAATTAAAAATAGAAATCTGAAGTGTTGGTCAGAAAATCAAAGAGGCTTGATAGTGTGACATTCAAATTTCAGCAATATTGGGCCTATTTCTACAAAATAATCATAACCCTCAGCTGGCGTGGTGAAAATTGTAGGACATAAGTGGAGTAGTGGAGTCGAAAATGATACCACCTAATACCATGATAACTAAACACTTTTTTAGTTGTATATGTTTTGAAATTATATGAATAAACAAATAATATGGATAATAATGAAGAAACTGCGCCAGAAATTCTGCGGAAAATATTTAATAAAAATTCAAAAAATAATTAAAGGAAAAATTACTGCTGAGAATAATATATTGAGTTATTTAATAATGGAATGAACAATACTCCATGATAACACTAATAATACTGATCAAACTCATACATAACATAAGAATAATTATATATTGTTAACAATGTGATATCTGGTACTATAATTAATTTTATTAAAGTTTTAGTCACTATATTCTTTGTACATAACGCATCGAAACATGCCTGGCAAACAAATTTATGGCAAAAAAGAAATTACTCCCATTTCGTGAGTAGTCTGGAGTCAACGACGAAAAAGTGAAAGCTATACAGAAGGGATTAAAGAAGAAAGGATTTTCAAAGAACGCCAGGGGTGTACAGTTGACTGGTACGAAAAGACCCCCAAAACTCCACTTAAGGATTAAACTTGTTAGCAATTTCGGACACATTTTCCAGGAAGATGCATATGAAGTCATCAAACAATTTAACAGTGGATATGTCGTTTTGTTTTTGTTCACTGTTTTATTTGATCAATCTCCATAAAACGCTACACATAGCCAGATGTTTTTTTCAAAAATACTTTCATAATAAGAGGTCTTTAGTGAGTTTTAGTATGTCTAACTCTTTTTTTGTAATTAATATATCTGTTTTTAATATCACTACAAGGAGGAATATTTTTGATTGTGCAAATGGCTGCAATTTGGGCAAGATTTAATCGAAGACTTAGTTATCCATGGTTTCTAGGACTCATTGTTAGGAATTAAATTTCATTTTACATGTAGCAATATTGATAGCATTCTGGATGGTTTGAATAAACTAAATATGTGCTTTATTACATTATCTTCAGGCAAACCCAATTCCAAATAGTATTCTTTAATGTATTCAGAAGTTTTTGAAAGTTGATTGTAGATACATTAGTACAGTAAAAACCCCTTTATAAGAGACACCTGGGGGATGGAATTTGTCTCTTATAAGCGGGAACTCTTATAAGTGGGAAATGCATTTTTGTCGGTTTAGTGTACCATATTTTTTAGTGGATTAGTATGATTTGTTCACTTATTTTAAACATGAGGAAACATAAATTATTTGATTCCAGAGCCCATTTAACCAGATCTATGAGTGAACTTTATGACATTTAAAGCACATGGCTCATAAATGGATTATGGGAACAAATCGCCTCTAATGTAAATATTGACACGAGAGTTATAAAAAAATTTACATTTGTGTAATTTTTGAAAAAAACAAAGAATAGAGCAAAATGATGTTAAGAGTCTTATAAAGTACCCTTATATGACTGTCACTACCAAAAGTTTAAAGAAAAAATTTGGAGCCATTTTTGAGAAAATCTTGTTTTTGTAAATGTTTATTATTTCACTCGATATTACATGAAAAACTTTTTTTTAGTACATAATGTTAATGAAAGACCCTAATTATATAGAAACATTTTTATTATCAGAAAAAAATTTCTATCTTCAATTTTGTAGCTGTAGAAAAACCTGAAAAAACTGCAAACTTTTTCAATTTTCGAAAATTTAGAGTTAACAGTGACAATCCTAACAATGCCACCTCTATCAGTGAATTTCACTCTATTCTTACAAGAAATTAAAGAAAAATTTGGAGGCATTTTTGGGGAAATTTTGAAAATGTCCCACGGGCTTCATACAGTACCCACAAACATTTAGAACGTTTTCAAAACCGCAGAGTTCCGAGCGGAACAGATCGATCGCAGAATATTCATTTGGAAAAAAAATGTACCAATAGTTTTGGCGTAACGGCACGGACGAAGGGAAGTTTTGAAAGAAAAAACAAGACTTTTTCGGTTTCGGATAGCGGGGACCCCAAAACATGCATTCCTGTTAAAACCATCTCGAAGTCGATTTTCTGCAGCATACACATTACTTTCTCTATATACGTATACGAGAAAGTAACAATTGAAAACACTGGTCAAAACACTAAAAGCAAAATGTGATTTATCAAACTCTACTATGGCAAGTATCAGCTGCTGACGGATTTCATCCAATCGGAGAGCTGAAAGTCACCATCGTGACGTCACTAGCGACACAAAAGCTTCCGATGATGAAACCGTAAACAGCTGATACCTTCTAGAGAGACGGTACAAAAGTCGCACTATAGGCATCTTCTTGTTGCCAAAGACACGAAGCTACCGAATGAGCTTTCTTCACGAGAACTTCGCCACTCCTGCCCACTCATCGGTGGCACTGGTGTTGCGAACTCCGTCTTCAGCCTATTTTAAGCACGTGTCTCAACCCTTACCACGCTGAGGAAATTCCTGAGTCACCTGGAGGAAAACTAGCGCTTTCTCTTACAAGCGAGAAGAAACGCATGGCGGAGAATAAAATCTTGTCCACTATACCGGGAATCTCTTATAACGGGGTCTCTTAAAAGCGGGAAATAAATGCATTGTTTATATACAACTGACCTCGGGACCGTTAATTTTGTCTCCTATAAGCGGGATCTCTTCTAAACGGGGTCTCTTATAGCGGGGTTTTACTGTATATTCATTATTAGCATTTGGCTGTTTGTCCATTTACTAATATGAATTGTGGGCTGATGGTCTGTCAGATCCATCACAAACAAAATTGTCGACACCTATACTTCTATCAATTTTTCCAAAAATATGATCCAATACAAAAATCTAGGAATCTTTGACCACTCTTCGGAATGTTACTAAATGACCAAGAATTCATAAAATAGGAAGTATTCCATAAACAAAGTTATCAGTTTGTAATATATCTAAATTCATGTCACCCAATAATAACGGGTTGTTTAATTTACCATGATATTTATTTGTTTATTGAGTTTATTACTGAAGTCAGTAGTGTCTAGTTTCATGCGATCTTAAAATAAAGTGAGAATAAGCTGCTTGAATCGTTAGCTATCTCTGTAAAATACTGCTTTCATTTTTACTTAGTTTGTTTCAGCAAGAAAGAACATATCTGAATGAGGTTAACGTAAAGAATTTAATGATTAAAAAAAAAGATTAACCTAGACTTACACTACATGCACGAGCTCGTGAGTTTTCCCCGTAATGCAAACCCAAATTAGCGAAACAAGAGAAATTAAAATTAAATTATTACAATCAACAACAGACAAAATGCATTACACAAAAAAATCTACGACTAATTTTATTAACGGCCAATGCGCGGCCTGAAATATTTCCTTCCCTGCTTGTTTTGAGCTAACTGCAAAAGTTTCATTCCGTAGCGCCTGAGGGGCATTGAGCGCTTCGGCGAAGCTCTCGACACATCACCGTCTGGAGATTTTCGTGGTCATTGCCCCATTCAGCGGGGCGTCTCAGAAAGGGGGCGCTTCTCCCGAGCGATAGGCGGAGGCGAGTGGCGGCAGGTCAGTCGTCTGGGCCGCGCGGCCGTGGGAGGGTGCCCTCAGCTGGTCGAGCGGGGCGCCTTCAGGTAGCACTTTCGACGGGCATTGACGTAAGCGGTGGCGATCTTGACGATTAACGCAGTCACTTCCGCGTGCTTATGCCAAAGATAGACTAATAATCACGTCTACTTCAACAAAATCAATTGTTTGGTTCATCGAATCGTGGCCAAGCACGGCACATTAAATAACTTGAACCGATAAAACTATGGTTCAGAAAATTGATCGAGTCCGAAAGAAAAACTTTTCTTTGAAAAGTCTCGCCACAAGATAAATCAAGTGAAGACCCCGAAGGGCAGTCACAGAGTGCCTTCACGAAGTCTTATTAACACAAGCGCCGCAGTCGAAAGTCGAAAGCAGAGCGATACTCAGCCAAAAGCCGAAAACACAATGCTCCTCAGTCAAAAGTCGCAAGCGGAATGCCCCTTCGGATGTTACTTTCTTTCTGCCCGCTGCCTCGCCCCCCCCCCAAAATCTAAAGTGAAATTACTTCGTCCAATCGCTGAAGGCGTTTGAACAGGATCTTTAATGGAAAATTTCCAGTATCTTCTGTCTCAAGTCTCTCTGTCTTACATTGTTTATTGGACGCACGTGCAAGCCTAGACATGCGTCGTAGAAGTGGGCCAGGGCAAGCCTAATTTTTGTTGACGTCCACTGGGTGGAGACCCAGGGCTGGAAGGGGGTGGGTGCGTTCTCTTAGAACGCTCCCGGAAGACAAACATGCGGAGGTGGTCGGGCACCAAGAATAGGAGTGGCGCGGCGGGCGGCGCAGCTGCGCATGACGAAATACAGCGGGGGGAGTCACGCCAAAATTCCCCGGCGCCAGCGGAGGCGCCTTTCGCAGATTATTGCCAGAGAAATGTAGAAATTAATGCTAATTTAATGAAGTTGATATTCGGTAACGCTACAATATTTACAAAACTTTTGTATTACATTTTTATCAGTTGTAGAATTCACATAGTTCTGACAACACTGCGATAGAAACAGTGAGTTTTTCGCTTGTGTTGAATTGGATGTTTTTAAAAAAATAGCTAAGACGTTAGTAGTGCAGAGAGTGCAATATTTCAATACTGCATAGCTGTTTCCAATAACGCGGGAAAGTATGTGCTGTTGTATCTTATTAATACATATACAAACCCCACCATTTTCTCTTTAATTGTCTACTTGTAGAAAACATGTCATAACCTGAAATCGCATACAAAACTCATGCAATTCAAACCGAATGTCTCTGTGCATATAATGATTTCCAGTTGAGTTAATGAGTAAATTGAGACCATCAATATTTTATTTAAACTTCTAATTCACATGAAAGATAAAAACTCCCCAGAAATCTTCCAAATGATTATTGAGTTCATTTGAACAATTTCACTTGGCTGTATGCATTTCCGTAGTATTGTTTTTCAAAATATTCACAATTCATCAACGAAAGTTAAAGTAAAAAATAATCCATCCAAGTTAGTGCACCCAGGTACCAGCAGCATCTAGTACAGCAATTGCAAGACTTTTATAGTAGTATACATGTCACAAAAATGCCCCTCAAAGACATAGTGATAGTTGATAACTACATTTAAGTTTGTCATTAGATTTCAAACAATTGCTATACTTCTTTTGGCTGGCATCAGGGCAGCTCTACTTTTATTGTTTCCCATGCAATAAGGCAAACAACATTGCACTTCCACCTGTTCACATTAAAACCCTCATAAACACGGCATCTCTGCCAACCAATATACAAAGTTTTGTTGTCAGAAACTTTTTGGAAGTGGAGTTTGGAGTGGTCTAGATAATTATTTTTAATGAGAATATTGAAAAGAATGGTAACATTCGGTCTTTGAAAATCTAAAAGTGATAATTTTAGAATGCTTACTTTTGCTGAGGAGATTGTAATGAGGTAAAAAAAAGAGTTCTACCGAATCTCACTCTTTCTGGAACCAATTTCTTTTTATTTTACCTTCACTATGCATTACAGTTACATCTAGAACATCTATCAGTTTCATCTATTTCTCTTTCCAAGGTAAATTGCACTGACACAGGATCATAGGCATTACTGCATTTTAAAAAATTGTTAAATTGTTCAGTATGTTAGTATGATGAAATGGATGCCCAAGTATCTTCCATAAAACAAAAATTGTACTTGAGGGAAAATACATTCTTCAGTCTTCTCATTACCAATCCAGAAAATAGTGCTAAAGGAACACCTATGGATGTCCTGATAGTTAATTATAAATGATATTATTAAATTGAATTCTGTGTACCTAATGAATCTGTGTACCTAAGAATAAATCAATGTATCTAATGTCATTTTAATGCTTCAATAAGCAACATTTTCATGTGTTTATTTCACCAAACATGTATATTTACCATGGTTCCTTTTCCTAGCTGAGGCATTGTTTATTAGTTTATTTGGCACATTTTACTTCCTGAGTTATTTTAATAAATACCATGTCGTTATTGAAACTTGTTTAAAAAAAATTAACTTTCCTAGAAGTTTTCTCTTAATATGCTTGTTTTAAATGTCAGTGTTATTGTGGATCTTATTTTATACTTTAACTTGATATAAGGGTCTTTGTGGCTTATTCTGTTGTCTTAGTGCTACATAATGTTCAAACAAATTACTTGGGCTTAACATATTTTATTCAATAGAATGTTAGTTTTCCATTGTTCTTTTTTAATTTTTAATTTTAGCATAAATATTGTTTGATAAACTATGAATATTATTTCCAGAATTTTTATCCTGAAGAGTAGCCCTACCTTACCATGAAAAAAATCATAAATAAAGAAATGGGGGATAAATTTTACATTTAGAACACTATAACACTTTGTGCGATATTTGTGATCTATAATATATTCAGAAACCCATTTCCAGTCATGTTTTTATATGTTGTATGTGTTTTTTCCTTTTTATACTTATTTTAAGGTTGACTTTTCATCTACTAAGGTCATATAGCTATGACTGTAATTAGATTGGTTTTGTAACTTTGGGGTTTAATGTAGTGGAACTCACATATGGTCGGTGGTCATGCACAGACATTCATGCCCCAGGTGGGATTTGAACGCTGGACCATTCAGGCACGAGTCAGCTATGACCTTTGGTATTAGTGACCTTGGCTATGTTATGTATACTAATCAAAATTTTATAATGCAATTAACAGTATTTTCACTTGTTTACATCATTTTTATCAGTAAGTTAGATTATTTGGTTTATAAAACTTTTTTGGAGGTTTCTGTTGTCACAAATCAGTGAATAAATTTTGTATGTTATTTAATATAAGGAGCTTTTTGAAAATGTAAATTAATAGCTTTGAATATTAATATTTACTTTCAAACTTAGATTTTAATGTTAAATGTATTTTAGTAAATTTTTGACCTGAAGTGTGTGTTTAAGGGTGGCGACTAGAGTTCCTTTTACACAGTTTTCAATACATCAGATAGGGCTCCATTCTTACACAAGATGTCAAGACATGTAGGGTAACTACGCAAGATGGGCTCGTGTTTCAGCAAACAGGAGACAGGAAACAGTTAAGCAATATGTTTATACAATATGAGTAGTTAATATAATGTTGTTACATTGTAACTAAAATTTGTAAATAATTTGTACTATACTACTGTACAGTGTTAAAAAACTAATGATGGGGCAAACATTGCCACAACTAGGCGTGAACATTGCCACAAACTTCAAAAAATTTAATTAGCACAGTCTGCATCATAAATTTATTTGCTGGCTTTGTTCCCATAAGTAGCTACCTCTCTAGAACGTGTATATACAATGTTTGTTATAATTGGGTTACAGTTGTAATGTAAAGTGTCCTTAAAATAGTATGGTGTATTGTGACGCAGCTAAATCTCTTAATTACAACGTCGGTAATTTTGGGTTAATGAGTTTAAATAAATGGCATAGATAAAGTATTATGTCATATCCTAGGCATGCTATGCTGTGACGTAATAATATTTATTATAAACAAGACAAATGTATTAATAGCATTTACTACATTCAGGTAATATTACCATACTGGCAGTCTCATCCCCAACATTTATATCTTTGAGAAGATGTTCTTGCAGTGAAACAATTGAAAATTGTGAGTTTATATATCATTTCTAAAGCATGGACTGTAAACACTGATTAATTAATTTGATACAAAATTACTTTTTTGTTGACTCCTTGCACTGTAATTTTGAGGAATCACATCAGTAATTTACATTGTCTTTTTTTTTAGAGGAGAAAACAATGTAGACAAACAAAAATTCAAATATCAAAGGTTTGCAAATACATGATGAAGTTAAATGCACCAAGCAATGGAAAATGTAAATAGAAAATTAAGTAGAAAAAGTTACTGAATTGTATGGAATTAGCGGGTCCACTTTAAATGATATGGATGAGGGTGTTCTGCCAAAATATATTATTGCTGAGCTTCCCAGACAAAATATAAAAAAGAGAAAGTACTTTTTCCCTATTCCATTTTATCACAATGTAAAACCATTAATAAAACTTATTTTAGGCTAAGTCTTCAAAGCAGTATTTATCCCTGTTTTACTGTATTTAAAGTCAAAAACCAAAGACTAATCATCATAAAATTTGTTCTGATGCATATGTATGTTTGTTTCTGTTTCCTATCCAACTCTCACAAATTTAAACATTGCCAGAGACTGGAAATATATAATAAAATCTTCAAATTTACAGAAGATGTGACTTCAATATTTTGAAGAAACATTATGCTTTTGTGAAGGAATAACTTGTCAAAATAGTTATTGTAAAGATTGATGCAACAAAGTAGATCTGTAAAAGAAACAAAGATGTGGCCAATGTTACCCCTCCCCCCCTTTAATTTACTGTTCTTTATGTTCAAGCAGTATTAACAGTTGTTATTCTGTGTTTGTAATTCATAGCAATGAAATTAGATTTTCTGAAACATCGACACATTTGAATAATTTTTTTTTACTGCAAAATCTACCTACCCAAATCCCATCCCATTCCCATGAAACTTATTGTGATATCTAAATGGTTGTGGATTATTCTATAATGCTCTATTTTTAACTTAAATAACCAGAGCCAATGTAAAACATAATTAACCAACAAACATTTATTTTATTGTTATTTTAGCTAGGAATAGTGATATAAATCAGGAGGAACAGTGTTATAAATTTGAATTGAAGAGAAGAAATTCAAAGTATGTTGAAGTACCCAACACATTTTCCTTTTTAATGTATATGCATGTAACTTAAAGAAAAGAATATATAATATCTAAAATATCCTGGAAGGTTTGTATTTTGAAGATTTAAACAATAATCATCATGATCAACTGCAGCCATCCCAGTTACTACAGGCATTTATAACTAAGTAAAAATTAAAATTTACATATCCCATTTAGCATTAATTGATTACAATTACTGTAACATCACAATCTTTATAAACTATAGAATTCAGACAATTCAGACCACCTGTGGAAATTGGATGTTTTGCTGTCCTGATCTCTAATCGCTCAGCAAAATGTTTATTTCCTTAATTAAGAATAAACAATTCTTAACATGCTTCAGGAAATATTAAATTCTCATGCAAAATTATCTTTATATATTCCATATGACTATTTTTATCTATATAAAATGTGCCAAGATGCTTTTACGCCGCGAAATTTTGATAGCTTAGTAAAAGATATAACAAAAAATGTGCACGAATTGTTAAAAAAATTATATATTAAATAAGATGTGATATTTATTATTTTAATAATTGCCAATAAATTTATCGTTAAAGAGAGAAGAAGTATAAAGAAGAATGTCTATGACTATTATTAGAGTATAAATATAATTATTATGTAATTAATAATGTAATTATGGCAATTATTAAAATAATAAATATCACATCTTATTTAATATATAATTTTTTTTTAACAATTCCTGCACATTTTTTGTTATATCTTTACTAAGCTATCAAATTTCGCGGCGTAAAGCATCTTGGCACATTTTATATAGATAAAAATAGTCATATGGAATATATAAAGATAATTTTGCATGAGAATTTAATATTTCCTGAAGCATGTAAGAATTGTTATTCTTAATTAAGGAAATAAACATTTGCTGAGCGATTAGAGATCAGGACAGCAAAACATCCAATTTTCCACAGGTGGTCTGAATTGTCTGAATTGTCATGACTTTGTCATGACATTTATCCGAGGATATTTAACCTCTTTTCCGCGGGGAGCATCCTGTTAGAGGAAGTAGGACTTGCTTTTCTAACATCACCGGAGCTTTGACGTCATAGCTCAGGGGAACATGAACCGCCGAACTCCTCTCCTCTTCCTGCAACAAACGACCTCCTCGCTTCGTATGAAGACCGTGCGGGCAAGAGCGTTTGTGACTCTGACGTCACAACTCAGGGGAACACGAACCGCCGAAGCTAACACTTCTTCCCTTCCTGCAACCAACGATCTCCTTTCTTCGTATGAAGACCGTGCAGGCAAGAGCGTTTGTGGCTTTATATGAATGACTTTACTTAATGATTAAAAGCAATTTATAACGTAAAGTACTACGGCCATATAAGACATTTTATCGTAACGAGAGAGAGTAAACGTAATTATATCGTAATTGCGTAGTGCCGAAAGCGCGCGCAAAACGTATTGTTTTCCGAGCCATCATTCATTTACGAACGAAACTATATACGGTCTTCATGCGAATCAAGGAGGTAAATACAGATTTTGACGTCACAGCTCAGGGGAACCGCCGAAGCCAACTTCTTCTTCCCTTCGTGAAACCAACGATCTCCTCGCTTCGTATGAAGACCGTGTGGCTTTCATGAATGACTTTACTTAATGATTAAAAGCAAGTTATAACGTAAAGTACTACGGCCCATAAGACTTTTATCGTAACGAGAGAGTAATTATAACGTAATTATATCGTAATTGCGTAGTGCCGAAAGCGCGCGCGAAACGTTCATTTACGAGCGAAATATATACGGTCTTCATGCGAATCAAGGACAGGTACATACATATTCTGACGTCACAGCTCAGGGGAACATGAACCGCGAAGCCAACTCTTCTTCCCTTCGTGCAACCAACGACCTCCTCGCTTCGTATGAAGACCGCGCTTGCAAGAGCGCTTGTGACTTTAATTAATGTCTCTTAATGATTCAAGTAATTTATAACTTAAAGTACGCCCATAAGACATTTTTATCGTAACGTAACCATAGAGTACGATAATTTATATCATTACGATAATTTATATACAGTCCCTGTTTAATAAATTAATTTAACATAGATTACGATAATTTATATTCAGTCCCTGATTAATAAATGCTTGAGCAACGAGAGGACACTTCACCACTATATGATAAGTAATATTGTTTTTTTAAAGAAACTTTTCCAGAATTGCGTCTGATATCACGAAGGGACTAAAATCACAAAATTCAACATTTTACACTTCCCAAAAATTTCAGATACGATGTTTTATCCCGAAACTTCTCCCAACGAAATCCTCAGAATAGTCAGTAACTAAAAAATAAATATTCATCTGGTTTAGATGAATTTCCGGATTGTTTATTAAAAACTTGTGCACCTGCCTTTATACATCCGTTAACTCACATTTTCAATGCTTCTTTTATGTACAGGAATATTTCCAGATATTTTCAAAACAGCAAAAATTAAGCCACTTTTTAAAAAAGGGAACAAAAATGATATTCAAACTTACCGGCCAATTTCTCTTTTGTCAGTTTTCTCAAAAATATTAGAAAGGCTCTTTCTACTTACGATTGGAAACATTTTCTCAGGAAAAACAGAGCGTTTTCAGACTCACAACACGGTTTTAGAAAATCAAAATCTACGGAAACTGCCATTTTTTCTTTTCTCAAGATGTTGCTTCATCAATAGACCAAATGAAGTACCCAATTGGAATATTCTTAGATCTCTCGAAAGCTTTTGACGTTATTGACCATAAGATCTGCTCTCAAAATTACCTTCGTATGGAATTCGTGGTATTGCCCTAGATTGGATAACTTCTTACCTTAAACATCGGACTCAAAGAGTAGAAATACCATACTGGCAGGAAAGGACATTACATACTTATATTTCCAATTCTTTGCCAATTGAGCATGGGGTCCCGCAAGGTTTGATCTTAGGTCCTATTCTCTTTCTGTTATATGTAAACGATATGCCCTCGTCTATTAAAAATGGAAGAAACGGTTCTGTTTGCTGATGACACGAATGTCTTTGCCAAAAAAGAAGCAGTAAATAGTACAATTTCAGAAGTTTCAACATTGGTTTAATAATAACAAATTAATTGTTAACGAAAGAAAAGCTGTTTCAATGCATTTTTGACAAATCAAATCGGAAATCGCATGTTCCATTGAAAATGAACAATATGCAATTAGCTGATGTTGAGGCAACAAAATTTTTAGGTCTTTCAATTCAATCAAACCTCAAATGGAATGTACATATAACAGAATTAAACACTAAATTCTGTCGCAAGTGCGAAAGGAGCGAACGGAGGCTTCGGAGACTGGAGGCGCAACTGGAGGAGGCTCACAAGTCAATCGGTGAGTTAACTTTAAAGTTACAAGTCCTGGAGCAGAAACACGATAGCCGGGAAGGACAGGAAACTGCACAGCCAACCCTAGATGTTGCAAGACCAAACGAAGCGCAAACGACATCGCGAATGCCTACTGAACGGCCATTCGAGAGGAAGTGAAGGTGTTTGGTGACTCTATGCTGCGTCACAGTGGAGGAGTGTGTCGTGCTAAGGGCGCTGATGTGGCATTCTACCCTGGTGCGGATGTGAATAATATGACCAAAGTCATTGAAAAAGTTTCAAATGATGATAGTGTAAAAGTGGTCCTCGTACACGTGGGAACCAACTCGTCGAAGCGGCAACCAGTGTTTCGAACTGTTAGACAGTGCGTTAGACTCGGACAAACCGTGAAGAAAAAATTAAAATGCGCAAGTAATTTTTAGCGGAATTGTTTGCAGAAAAGATGTTCATAACCGCAAAATATGGGACTTAAATCGTCACATTTTCCGGGCATGTGAATCTTTTGACGGGCTATTTGTAGACCATAACTGCTGGCTCCACCACGAGGATTTGGCGCGCGACGGACTGCATTTGAATCAGAAGGGAGCGTGGAAGCTAGGTCGCCTACATGACGATGTCATTCGGTCATCCTTGCGTCTACGCTGACAATTCTGGAAATTGAATCGGGAGGTGGCGGCAGTCAGCAGTGAGAGTCGGAGTGGTGACAGAGGCGGCAACGGCGGCGGTGACAGCGGCGACGACGGAGAAGACGGCGACGGGGACGGCGGCGACGGCGACGGCGGCGACGGCGGCGGCGGCGGCGGCGACGGTGGCGGCGACGACGGTGGCGTCGGCGTCGGCGTTGGCGACGACGACGGCGGCGGCGACGGCGACGGGACGGTGGCGGCGGCAACGGTGGCGTCGACGACTGTGGTGGAGGCGGCGGCGGCGGCGGCGGTGGCGGTGGATTCTACGGCGATGCCCGACGGAAGAGTGGACACCGTAAAGTTTCAGGTGAGGAAGGGATCCATAAGGCTGTTGCAGGTGAACTGTCGCAGTATAAAAAATAAAGAAATCGAATTTTGGAATTTAGTCGAGGCTTGTGATCCAGATGTAATAATAGGAACTGAATCTTGGCTAACGGAAGAGATAGCTAACTCTGAAATTTTTCGTCCTAATTACAGGTCATTTAGGAGGGATAGAAATACTAGAGGTGGGGGGATATTTCTTTTGTGTAAAGGATGAATAAATATAGGGAGAAATTGGGTTAATGAAGAATTTGAGATAATGGGAATAGAAATAGTGATTCGGGGAATATATTAGAAATTATTGCTTGCTATAGGCCACCAAATGAAATTTACGCAATTTTGGAAGCCATTTCTGAGAAAATAGAAAACACCCACAGACATCCTATAGTTATCGCCGGTGATTTAAATGTTCCAGAAGCAAATTGGAAAGGCGCTGTGAGCGAAGCGAAAGTACAACAGTTAGTGAATAGACTCGTCTGGGAGGGGGGCTTAGCGCAGGTAGTAGATAGGCCGACGCGGCAGGAAGCACTTTTAGATGTTTACCTAATTAGGCCGCAAGAGCTTTTCTTATCTTGCGACGTTATTGAGGCATAAGCGACCACAAAGCGGTGTTAGTTGACTTAGACATAAATATTTCACTGAAAAGAATTCCTAACGGAACAAAAATATGGCAGTTCAAAAAGGCAAATACAGAGGGGCTTCACCACTACCTGAGAGAACAGTACGATCGTTTTCTGAGAATAGACGGAGGTATGGACGAAATTTGGAAAGCGTTTAAGAACATTCTAGATAATGCATTACAAACGTTTGTGCCGTGTAAATTCTTAAAAAGCAATTCAGATCCAGAATATTACAATGCGAAATTCGACGTATGAAAGAAAAACCAGAAAGGCTTTCAATAATAGACATCGTAGTGAAACTGACAGAATACATTTTCGTAATTGCTCAAAAGAATTAGAACGGGAAAAGAAAATTGCGCAGGAAATATTTTTAAAACATATTCTCGACGGGGAGGAAATAATGGTCGGGGTTTTACAAATATGTTCGCAGAAGAAGAGGAAATAAAGAAGAAATTCCTATCGTTAGAGATACAAAGAACACGTTACTAACAGATGATCGGAAAAAGCAAACGCGTTTAATACCTACTTCAGTTCCGTTTTTAAAACAAAATCTCAGCACACTCAGATTTCGAGGGAGGCTGTGCCAAACCAGTTTATTATAGACGTACATACATTGCGAAAACGAATTAAATCTATGAAAAACGGAAAGTCGAGGGGTCCAGATGCCATTTCAACTGATATATTAAACTCGGAGGAGAGGCAATTTTACCGTATTTAACAAGATTATTTCATGTTTCAATCAACAATTCAAGAGTGCCCGACGATTGGAAGCTAGCTACCGTTGTTCCGATTTTTAAAAGTGGTGACAGAACTATTTTAGCCAATTATAGACCGGTAAGTCTTACGTGAGTTGTATGTAAGCTAATGGAACATTTGATAACTAACTATATTAGACAAGAATGGGAACAAAAAGAATGGCTCTTTCAGGGACAGCATGGTTTCAGGAATGGTTTCTCTTGCGAGAGTCAGATAGCATCATTGTTTCAGGATATAGCAGATGAAGTTGATGATAGTGGGAGGGTGGACGCCGTAATAGTAGATTTTGCGAAGGCATTTGATGTTGTGCCTCACGACAAACTGGTTCATAAATTACTGCAGTCAGGTATTGACACCAGAGTTGTCGCGTGGATTGATGAACTTCTTCGAGATAGAAAACAGAAAGTCCGAGTTGGACAACAATTTTCAAATCTAGCAAAGGTAACTTCAGGGATTCCCCAAGGAAGCGTTATTGGACCTCTCCTCTTTCTAGCTTTTGTGAATGACCTGCCAGACAATTTAATTTCAAAGATACGACTATTTGCAGATGACTGTATATTATATCGAGTTATTCATTCAAAAGTAGATGAGGATATTTTGCAGGATGATCTACATAGATTACATCTCTGGGCGGAAAAAAATAGCATGACAATAAATAGTTCGAAAAGCAAAACCATCACGTTTGGTAGGGGCCGCAAGTATACTGAAACTCAATACCGTTTAGGCAACGAGAATATTCCAAGAGTCGTGTCTTGTAAGTATCTGGGAATAATTTTTGATAGCAAATTGAGTTGGGAAGATCAGGTAAACTTTGTCGTGGGGAAAGCGTGGAAATCTTTGCATTTTACTATGCGAATACTAAAAAAGAGTACTGCGAAAGCAAGAGAATTAGCTTATATATCTCTAGTTCGCCCATTAATGGAATACGGGACGGTTTGTTGGGACCCTTATAGAATATCACAAAAGGAATATTTGAATAGAGTACAGAGAAGAGCATGTAAATTTATTTTCCGAAGCAATAGGAAGAAAGTAGAGTGGGAGTCATTAGAAATCAGGAGGGTTAAGGCAAGACTCTGTGCTTTGTACAAAGCGTATGTCGGTTATCCAGCTTGGAAAGATATCCACATCCGGCTCAGTAGACCCACGTATTTTAGTAGAGGGGATCACAAGCACAAAATACAGTTCAGGCCACAGAGAACAGATGTTGGAAAATTTTCCTTTACAAATAGATCTATAACGGACTGGAATAAGTTGCCTGCGACAGCCTTGGAACCTTTTCCTCTAGGTCTTCAGAGATTTAAAAGTAAATTAACTAATGATATTTGTAAATTTTATTAGTTAGTAAGTTATGTTCATTAGAATTATTTATTATTATTAGTAATTATTGTAACCATTATTAGTACTGTGATAATTATTAGATGCATTGGTTTATAGTATTCATATTGACGTGTGGTGACGTGTTGTGAAGTGTGGTGCTATATAGAAGTAGAAAGAGAAGTGAAGTGAAGTGAAGTGGAGTGCAGTGTATAAAAAGTCGTATATGTTAGTATAAAGTATCTGTACAGGACCACCATAATTAATAGAATTAGTAGTAATAATGCGGGTATTGTTATTAATGCATTTTTTTGTTAATATTGTTATCTTATTATTATCTTATTATTATTATTATTATTATTATTATTATTATTATGATTATTATTGTCTTAAAATAATTGTAAGTTACATTGTATTTAATTCATAATTATAATATGTAGATATAATATGTAAATTTTAGTGTTCCGCCACCAGGTTGTATAAACCTACCTGCGGAAATAATAAATATCTATCTATCTAAATTAAGTTCATTATGCTATGCATTCAGAATTCTTTCAAATTTTGTCAGCCTTCATGCAGCTCGTTGCGTTTATTTTGCAAATGTGCATTCCCGCCTGAGATATGGCATAATATTCTGGGGAAGCTCATCCTGTAGTATTCAGACCTTCAGATTGCAAAAGAAAATTATGCGAATAATGAAAAAATGCCTTCCACGTGATTCCTGCAAGCCTCTTTTCATTGAGCTGGGAATCCTACCATTGCCTTGTCTATTTATTTACGAATCTGTAATATTTGTCAAAAATGACCTACTTAACGGAGGGAACATATTTTCATGCAATATTGATATTTATAATTACAACACACACCGTAGAAATCACGTGCATCAAGTGTCAGTATCAACAGCTCAGTACAAGAAATCAACATACAATACATGTACGTTACTTTACAACGCATTGCCAGATGACATAAAACAATTAAAGTCGGTACACAAATTTAAGTTAAAAGTAAAATCTTTTCTGCTGCAAAACTGTTTCTATACAATCAGAGACTATACTGATCGTGAAAAAGAAAAATAATGTTTAATGTAACAAAACAAAGATATATAATGAATTAGTTTATGTTTGCATTGTATACATTTAAAAAATATTTAATACGCCTGTAACAAGTAATGTACTTCAGCCTCCGGGTCAATGACCCCCATCTCGATCAGGTTTTTGTCCAGTTTCCCTGATCCATTGAGCAAATGCTGAGATGGCCCCTTGTTTTGCTTCTGGACGTAAATGTAGCTTCACTGTGCGCACGTTTTGTTGAGCACTCCTTTTGCTTGTAGTTCATTTACAGTTGAAATTGATTTTCTATAACTCCGGAAAAACATTTTTCAAATATCTTTATTTTTCTAAAATAATTATTTTCTAAATTCATTTTTTTCGTTTTTTTTTGATTTTTTTAATAAAATTCTGGCCCTCAAGAAAATGTGCGCAGATAAATTTCTTTCCCCACACGTCATATACAGTTTTTACTGTTTTTTGACAAATAAATAAATAAATAAATAAAATCGTTGCAATGAATGGATAAGAGAAGTGCTCGCATGATTATAATAATTATGGTCAGGATCACGTCATTGTTGGGGTGCAGTTAATTGGTAGAGTGTAGGCGGAAGGTCCCGCGTGCTTACGCTTAGGGCAACAGCCCACCATGTGCTCCCTAAATGTAAATGCCGTAGAAAGATCTTGTGGCAGTAACAGTTTCAATAATTTGAAAATACCGCCAGTGAATGGTGGAGGGGTGAAATCGGTAGTGGGGGCAGAGTCGCGACCTGTGCGCACTCTACTCGGTTACCACATTTTACGGAACTAAGATGCGACGGTGGTGCCATCTCTGAATGAGTTACCTTCCAAGCATAACCTCTCCGCTGCTGGCAGTGAGCTGTCTATACATCCTTAGTCTATGACGTAACTGCGTACTGCCTGCCGAAAGCCCGCGCAAAACGAATGGTTTCCCGAGCCATCATTCATTTATGAACGAAATATATGCGGCCTTCATGTGAATCAAGGAGGTAAATACAGATTCTGACGTCACAGCTCAGGGGAACATGCACCGCCGAAGTCAACTCCTCTTCTTCGCTTCCTGCAACCAACGACCTCCTCGCTTCGTATGAAGACCGCATGGGCAAAAGCGTTTGTGACTTTAATTAATGACCTTATGATTCTTAATTATTAATTAAAGTGCGATAGCCGTACTTCATGAAATAATTCATGTCTTATAGCCGTA
>JAHLJT010007800.1:0-10457 GCA_031308135.1 Acheta domesticus
TTCCATTATCACGAAGTAACGTGCGAATATAGTGACACATCATAAAGAAGACGTACGTTTAAGAATATGCGGGTACGATTGTGTTTATGAGCCAGCTCGCCATTAGGCTAAATATTTTGCTTGCAAATGGAATGTAGTTTCTTTCGGCATTGTGTCTTGTGGCTACACAATGTACTTTGAGATAATCAGTAATTCGTTGTTTAACATAAACAATTCTATTCATTGTTAATGAATATATGCATTTCTGTCATATGCCCATTAAAATTCATCATAACCGACTGTTGATGCCACATCATGTCCTATATTGTTTCAGTAGTATACCTTCCCTTTGGACTCACACGCAATCACCTATAGAAATGATGTCTCTAAAGAAAGAGAATTTTAAGGAGACATGACTAATTGGACTTTGACTTTAAAATATGAAGGATTTGTTTGAAAACGCATATAAATATTCATGTAAAATTCCACTCGCAACGCAGCTCAGGATTTGTGAATCTATATCGTTAAATAACACCAAAGGGAAGCGTTCTAGGGACTAAAAAACTAAAACGTTGAGGCCAAATGCGCCAAAGAAACGTTCCTCACACCGTAATCTACGGGATGAGATCTTCTTGGCCATTCTATTACCTTTTTTTTGCTGATTCGGCGCTTGTCGATTCTTCCTCATCTATTCAAAGCCTGTAGAATCTGCAGTGTATGCGAAATACTAATCCCAATAGAGTATTTGAGTAAACTCCTGTGTGCGTGCGTGGAGAAACTATTCCGGCCTCACGGTTAGGCCACTTCCCGTGCACTAATCGGGACATACGAGGTGTCATTCGACGCATCTCGGTCTCCTGACGGGAAACTAATAATTTGCTTTCAGATTCGGCCACAAGATTCTAAGAAATTTCAAAAAAGTGCTTTAGCGTATAAATGGAGAATAAACCACGGCAGTTCGTGGCATTGTTGCAGTGTTGGACAACAACCAATATTTTCGGCCAATGTCCCTTGACTCATTAACATTAAAAAGAAATCACTTCGTGAGAGTGGTGTATCTTCGAATGAACGTCTTATCTGCAAGCGCTGACAGACGAAGAGAGGCCCCAGCGAGCGACCGAGAACTCATCGAGGGAGATGGGTTTCAGCCGCAACAACCTGGTCCTGGGGTGCAATACGAGCCGAACTTCTCCTTTTTATTATCCCATACCGTCCAATAATCTCCCTAAAGTGTTGCAAATTATTCACAACACAGACACGTGGAGCAGCACCTCTCAAGCCCGTGATGGATTTCAGACACCGAGGTATATGAAATTAAGAAGATAGATGACACGGTTGCCGGTTTACCTCGTGGTGATCGTAGACGAGTTCTGTTTCAGTTGTGAGTGTGAAATTACTGTGATTACAAGTAGTCAAGTCATTTATTAGGTAATTATAGAAAATTTCTGAACAAAACCAGGAATTACTGATTTGAATCATTTGAGTATTTATATAAAAAGCATGAATCATCAACTGCACACTTAAAAAACATTTTGAAGTTCACATTATTTGGAAATACCGGTATATCGTCAGAGCTAGACACCGCTTACCGGAGAAAGAGGAAAATGAAAAAAATCTGCATAACAGGCATGTTCTCAATCCTTTAATGAACTGTGTCCGTCTCTTCGGGGCTTTTGAACTACCGTTGAGGAGACACGATGAGAGGATACAGGATGAGAATGAAGAATCCTCAAATCCTGGAATTTTTAAAGGCCTTGTGAATTTTAGTTCAGAATTAGATTCTGTTTTGAGAACCCATCTTGAAAAAACAACAATTTTTAAGGGAATTAACGTCCAAAATATCTTTATCACTCTGCATATTTCGTCAGTGCAATCTGAGAAGTTTGGGAGTTGCTCGTGTTGTGAATATATGCTGTGTATATATCGTTGCCAAAAGTGTTAGATTGCCCCTCAGACGTTTTGACAGGTCGTGAATCAGGCTCACTCCACTCAATCTCGGTAAGTCCCACAGTAACGTGATGTGTGACCAACCTTTGCTTTCCGAACTGACACGTTTTTCGTTCTATATCCAAAAACTCTTAAAGCATTAAACGTGAAAATACTAAAAATATTCATTTATTGAATAATATTATTCGAAATATGAAATAACATTTGTTTTGACGAAATTTTTATTTTTATGCAACTTAAAATATTTTTGTTGACGTGCAGTTCGGTAGGCGAAAACCATTTGGAGCTTCTTGAATTGTTCATTGAACTTTAATCGCTCAACATTTAAGGGAAAATGTGTTTTTAACTGAAAGTCCGAGCCCTAGAAATGACGTACGAGAAACGACGTATGTCTGCAACAACCTGGCTCGTGCGGCACCAGCCGCCACTAGAATTAAACCAGTACCACCAAAATACTAGATTGTTGTAGGTGGCGTTGATTGAACCCCAGTGTAGTTTATGAAAAACAACAAACCGCAAAATGCGAATCGCTATACTGCGATTTTTCTAGGAAGGACTCTCAAGATAACTCAAATCCCATCTTCGCGATGGAATATGTCACAGCATTTCGCATCTTTCTCAGTCGTTCCGCTAGATTTCGCACGATCGCGACCGTATGAAGCAGTGCTTGCGATCATGCGACTTCTACCGGCAAGACCGAGAAAAGACGCGAAATGCCGTGACATATTCCATCGCGAAGATGGGATTTGAGTTATCTTGAGAGTCCTTCCTAGAAAAATCGCAGTATAGCAACAATACCAAACTAGCACAGAAAAATCCAACATTATTGCCTTGAATATTGGCGGAATCTACGGAAATATAATGACGGTGTAGTTCCTTATAATACCGAAGTAAGTGACTTTTCCAAAAGTAATTACGTTAGCTGGCCAGCACTATTTCCCGTGGTTATTTCCAGTCTAAGGCACAATAATTTTCTTCCATAAGGATGGCACTCAAATTGTCGACAAACGAGCAATAAGAAATTAAATTCGCGCGTGTTATGTATTTGTGAGATTCGAATGTATTCGTGAGATTCGATGTATTTGTGAGATTCGTATTTCATGGCTATTTTTTGAAGTAAATTTGTAAATTGCCTTGAAACGTTGAATTTGAAGAATAATAAGTGAATTAGAAGAAAACCAGAACTGTAAGTGGTAAAATATAAGTGGTTAGTTCGCAACGCTGACAAAACATCTAAACTGAACGAAGAGGACTCTGAACCGACAAAAAAAAAGTTAAATAACCGATGATAGCTGAAAGCGTCGGCGATGTCACATTCAGCTAGTACTCGATATATATGCGACTGAATTACACGGGGTACGTCTTTGTTCGATAATAAGGTTAAATAAGAATAGTTGTATTGACAAGGGTGTATTATAATGTTATCAATTACAAAGTGACGTGAAACAAGCGTCGGAGGATAAGAGGGCCTTGAAGAAAAACTATACAGAGTGTCCCACCAACTATGGACTACCCCATAACTTCTAAACGGTTCAGGATATCGAAATGCAGTTTTCGATTAACAATGCGGAATCATGGGGCAAGTAACAGGCCGTAGAGATATTGTGTACAATATTTTTAGTTTTCGAGAAATTTAATCATCTTTGATTTTTTAAATAGAACTATACATTTTTTCAGCAGCAATGTATAGATCATGAAAAGAGGAATAAATGATGTGTCATATGTTAGTATTTTGATGGTAATTTGAGTAAAAAATTAGACTTTCTGACATGTGATTTTTGAGTAAAGTTTTTTCTTGTAGCATCCCTTGCAACAGTCGCCGTTGGTAAAGATGGCCTTCGCGGCGTCGAGACTGTTTCATGGAGACGAGGTGTGTGAGAGGGGCGGCCGTGGGGGATAGAGGCGTAACTAGAGACCAATTCATGGTCTTGTCATGATCATATGAACAAATATCAATATGAACGATCAGAATGAGAGAGTTTTGCCATTTGTTCATCTGAATTGAACTTTTCTTCTACTGAAATTCCAAAGCAACGATAATCAAAAAGAACAAATAAAAATAATTTGTAGCGGAAGGATGATAATAAAGGACAGTTTCAAACTTATAAAAATCGAGGTCAGTGTTTTTCGCAGAAGCAAACTCGCGTTTTAAAACATGGAAAGGGAATAAATGAGTAAAGATTTTTATTGTAATATCTGGATTAATTCATTGAATAATAGATAGGTAGACATTTTCTATTATTATTTATTGTTAATAAACTTCTTATTTAAACGCGTACAAAAAGAACAAAGCAATAAAAAATTTGAAATACTCTTGACAGTCTATCAGTGCAAATTTAATAAACTTTAACACAATGCACATCTGCAGTCACAACTGTTAATACTGATTGGAGAGTTTCTCACTTCATAATGTCATGTGCTGCTACAAACTTGAAAATCCAGGGCAGAAGACTGAAGTGTACTGTTTTCTTTTCCATTTATGAACAGCAGTAGAGGTACGGTTGCGCAGTGGACGAATAATCATCTTAATTAAAAATTGAAATTACCAACGAAGAGACGGTGGTTGGATTCTTGTCCAGTTTGCAAATGATTTTTATTATTAAAGAAGACAAGTTAAATGCAGATAAATCGGTGGAAAAAATCTCTTATTCTGATCGTTGAAATTAGTTTTCTTAATGTGACCTTTGTGACAAGATCCTGGATTGCTTTAGTTAGGCCTCTTATCCCTCATTGTCACCCCTCTGTCTCCTCTCTCCACGCAAGTCTTGACGCTGCGAAGGCCACTTTTCTGGAAGGCGAGAGTGCAAGGGCTGCTTCACGTCCGTTTAATTCAAAATCACATATCAGAAAATCTAATTTTATACTCAAATTACTATCAAAATACATTTATTCCTATTCTCAAGATCTATACATTGCTGCTGAAAATAATATATAGTTCCATTTAAAAAATCAAAGATGATTCAATTTCTCGAAAACTACAAATATTGTAGACAATTTCTCTACGGCATGTTACTTGCCCCATGATTCCGCATTATTAATCGAAAACTACATTTCGATGTCCTGAACCGTTTAGAAGTTATGGGGGTGGTCCATAGTTGGTGGGAATTCCTGTATACATAGATAGGCTAAATATGGGAATGAAAAATAAGGAAGAGGGTGGAGATTGCATCTCAACAATCTCGGCTATGGAGTTTGGCGCACAACTTTGCAGTTTTCGTTAATTATAGCTGAATTAGGTAGAATAATTCTCTGGATGAGGTTGTTGATTCAGAGACTTGAGTACAGTCCTCGTTACAGGCATATTATTATATTTAAAATTATAGGATATAAATCTAAACTATTGCATTATAGATAATTGTTAACATAATAATTATTTTTCTTTTTGATGGTCAGTATAGTCTCTAATTGTATAGAAAGAGTTATGCTGCAGAAAAGATTTTATTTTGGACTTAAATTTGTGTATCGTTTTAATTGTTCAATATCATTTGGCAATACGTTGTAAAGTAACGTATTATTTGTGGATTTCTTGTAGTGAGCTGTTGACTCTGATACCTGATGTTTGTAATTTCTACGTAACATGTTGTAATTAATAATATCGGTATTGAGTGTACAAATGTATTCTCACCGTTAAGTAAGTCAGTTTTCACAAAAATTACCGATTCGTAAATAAATAGTGGAGCAATGGTAAGATTTCCAAGTTCAATGTGGAGAGACGTGTAGGAATCACATAGATGACATTTTCTTATTATTCGTTTTTCTGCAGACTTAAAGTCTGGGTACAGTCGCGTTCTGACCGCCGTGATGGTCAGACGCTCCGTTCGCTCCAGGCCATATCACGTTGTGTGTGCGTTCACTGACTCAGTGGTTGTCAGTATTATGTTAAAGTGAAAAGTTATTTTTCTTTCTTTTTTTTCGTGACCATCATGGAGCTCTCTCAAATCCATCAATCTTCAGGAGACCAGAGCAGTCATACAACTATTAATTATGCTAAAATTACCATGCAATCTCTCTTTCCCAAGAAAGAAAATGCTATCATCATAGACTCGGCAAATAGTGCACCAATAGTAGAATTTATTGAAAAGTTATCAACTAAAGTTAATCCTTCTCATATTAAGTTTGCTTCGAAAATATCGAACAGCAGACTGTGTGTGTACCTATCCAGCAAGGAAATCGCAGATGATCTAGTTTACAATCATAAGAACACGGTTGTGTCCAAGCAAGTATTCCCCTTAAGACCATTAATTTCCAGGATCAAACTAATTATTCTGTTAAAGGTTTGCCCGAGTATACCGCATCAAGTTATTGAAGAAAAATTACTAACATTCGGTGTTAAAACTGTAGTACCATTAACATTTCTTCGTGCTGGATTTAATAATCCCAACTTGAGCCACATCCTCAGTTTTCGCCGCCAAACATTTGTTTCACCGGATGTTGAACATAAATTACCAGAATCGTTTCAAGTGTTTTGAGATAATGTCCCCCATTGGATATATGTAACTCCTGATGTTCCCATTTGTTTTTGTATAAAACTTAGGGCCACATTGCTAAAAACTGCCCAAATCCATGTAACTCCCAATTAACTAATACCCTACCTCTTCCTACGGAAGTAGAAATCACAGAATCAACTATTGAGAGTTTTGATAATTCTAATAATGTTTCTCCCAAAGCATTTGAATTTACGCTTCCTGAGAGTAAACTGAACAAAAGTTCTAGCCCTAATCTTGGCCTTGACTGCTTTCCCCCTCTAATTACCACTCCTCCCCTTGAGCCGGCCACGAGATACTAAGTTGCCTCAAAAGAAAACTCAATGGACGTTGACCTTTCCTGCAACGCTAACCGATTAAAGAGACCGCTATCTACTGTAAGCTCGAATACAGAATTGATTAGCAACCAATCAGATAGCGAGTATGACAGTAACTCGCAAACCTCTGACATGGATGATAGAACTGCTGAGAATAATGAAAAAATAAAGAAACAACCCTCCAAAAATAAGAAAAAGTTAAAACATCTTCTGAAAATGTTGACGATCTGTCGTGGTCTAATACAAAAAACTATCTCAGAATCTCCCAATGTTCACCCACTAAATCTACGTCAACTCCAATGTTCTTCGACAGAACCAAATGTTATAATTCTACTGTAACAATTGCCAGGGAATTTACAGATGATTTTGCAGCATTAACAAGCTGTGTTAAGAGCTGTTAATAGCCACAATGTACTGTGGGGATCTTCTAGTACAGATCGTGGAGGTAGAATCATTGAGGAATGGCTGGACAAGAATGATGATATACTATTATTCTTCATAATACGCGCAATGATACCTATTTTTCTACTAGATATGCAAAAGGCAGCGCTATTGATTTGACATTTTCATCCAATGACATTGTAACTCATATTTTTTGGTTTTCTAGTAATGATCTTGATGACAGTGATCATTACCCATTGTTTATTCACCTCTCTGATTTTTACCCATTTTCTATTATCCACACTCACCAGAAGTGGATTTGTATCAAAGCAAACTGGACCTTATTTCAATCATCTATCGATAATAACATCAATAAACTTCCTGATATAAATGAGTGGCCACAAGATTAGACTAACCAAATCATCCAGGCCTTTACAGATTTAATTAATCCAGATGCTCAGTCGGCAATCGCTAAGTCGTCGGGGATTATCCGGAACCGCCAAGTCCCATGGTGGAATGAAACTTTCATATTAGCCATCAAAGAAAAAAGAAAGGGATGAAAAAACCCTGACAAAAAATCATCTGCCTCCAGGATTGGACATGGGGGTTGGACGCAGGGCTTACACCCCGGCTCCGTAAAAGAAAGTTTGTTCAAAGCGATTTAAATATGCCTCTGACCGGACCAAAATCAAATTTACGGCAAAGGCTACGAAAACGGACAATGAACATTGGTAAGTGGAATGTACAAGGACTGGGAACAAAACAGAGGGAGGTCATCTCAGAAATTGAAAAACTGAATCTGGACATAATTATTCTTACGGAAACAAAGAAAAAAGGGACAGGGGAATAAGTTTTCAATGAATATCTTCACGTTTGGAGTGGTGTGCCCAAAGATTTTAGAGCCAGAAGTGGAGTCTCTTTCCTTATTAAACGTAAATGGACAAAATTCACTAAACAAATAGAACATATTAATGACAGGGTACTTAAAATAGACATGAATATTTTTTGTCATCAGTTAACATTTTAGGGGTACATGCGGTAAACGACAATGCACTTGTGGATGAAAAAAATAAGTTTTTTGAAGATCTCAGTGAAATTATAGCAAGTATTCCGCATCAAAATGAAATTTTATTAATTGGGGATTTTAATAGCAGAGTAGGTAACACAGAACGCGAAGTAGTAGGTCAGTTTGGAGAGGAAACTGTTAATGACAATGGGAAAAGATTAATAAACCCTTGTAAGGAGCATGCGCTATGTGTAGGGAACACCATTTTCAGTCATAAAAACATCCACAAATATACCAGAATAGATCCAGCAAGAAATATTCAATCAGTAATCGATTTAGTTGTGGTAAAGAAAGAAAGAAGAGTAAAACTGAATGATGTGAGAGTATACCGCCAACCAGAGTGTGGAACTGATCATCATCTGGTAGTGAGCAAACATGTATTTCCTTTTAGAAGTAAACGAAGATCTATTGAAAAAGATACCGATATTTTAATTGAACAAAATGACAAAAATTTTAAAACAGACCTTTTAAAACAATACAGCGTTGAAATGCTCTACCAAAACAGAATTAACCTTAAACTAGGAAACTCCTAAGATAAAAGTCCCGAAGAAATGTATTATCACCTAAAAGATGTTGTTTTTGAAGCAGCTAAGGAAGCCCTAGGAGAAGAACAAGAAAAAAGGAAGTTCGTTGAGAAATTCAGTGAAAATTTAGAAAGCTGGATTAAGGAAAAGAAAACATTGTACCTGTCGTGGATTTCAAATAGGAATGCCCAAACACGAAAGGAATATGTACAAAAAAGAAAAAAAATTAAAGAATTAGTAAAAATTAAAAAAAAAAAAAAGAACACTGGGAGAGATTGTGTAGGGATATAGATAATACAATAGGATATAATAGGTCAACCCAAGCATGGAAAACGATTAAAAATATGAGAAAAAGTGTTACAAAAGTAAAGTACAAATAATAACTCCTACAAAATGGATTGATTACTACGAACAATTATTACAAGAAAGTAGAGTTGAATGCCAAAACAATTTGGAATGCACGCATTGGCAAGCATGGGAACCTGAAATCAGTTGGTTTGATGTAAAAAGGGCTTTGTCGAAAGCTAAAAACAATAAACCTCCAGGACCAGGTAACCTTAGAATGGAACTTTTAAAATACGGAGGTTATAATAAAACTGAATATCTCAAAAATCTTTTTAACAAAATTGACGTTAGTGGCGATATTCCTCAGGAATGGAATATGTCATATATCAGCTCTATACACAAGAAAGGTGACAAAACCCTTTGTGAAAACTACAGAGGAATTAGTGTCATTCCATCAATAGCTAGGCTATTCGCTAGTATTCTCAAGGAAAAAATACAGAAGGGAATAACATTTAGTGAAGAACAAAGTGGGTTTAGAAGTGGGAGGTCATGTTTAGATAACATCCATTGCTCACGCCAAAATAATAGAGAAAAATGGAATATACACATATGACATTTATTGACCTGGAAAAGGCCTATGACAGTGTTCCTAGATGCAAAATATGGTCAGCAATGAGAAGACTGAATGTTCCCGAAAATGGATTAATTTGGTTAAAAAATGTACCAGAATACTGAAGCGTGTATTAAAATGGGGAGGAAAATTACGCAAAGTATTAAAACTAACAAAGGGTTAAAACAAGGATGTCGTTTATCTCCATTTCTCTTTAATATATATATGGAACAAGTTTTGGAAACTTGGTACAAGAAATGCTCTCAAATGGGAGTTCTCATGAATGATAGGTGCTTACATTCTCTACTTTTTGCAGATGATCAGGTCATTATGGCATCAAATCGGGAAGATATGGAGTTTATGCTTAGAAAATTAAAAGAAGTATACGAAAAGTGGGGACTTAAAATTAACCTTAAAAAGACCGAATATTTATGCATTGGATACCTCTAAAATAAAAATTGATGATGACGAAATAACTAACTGTTCAAAATTTAAATATCTGGGGACTATAATTACTGACGATGGGAAAGTTGATGAAGATATTACCACTAGACTCGCAATGGGCAGAAATGCAATCAAAGCTCTACATAGCCTTATATGGAATAATGTGCTACGACAAGACACAAAGAGAAGAATATTCCACAGTGTAGTGGAAAATATTATATTATATGGTGCAGAAATGTGGCCTTTAACAAAACGCCGTAGAGACGGTCAGTAGAGCTCGACTTCATGAGAAGATCTTTACAGATAACAAAGCTGGACAAGATAAGAAACGAAGTGGTATGGGAAAGAGCTGGGGTTCAAACAACCATAACCAGAAGACTAGAAAATAAAGCTCTTCAATGGTACGGACATGTCCAGAGC
>JAHLJT010007801.1:0-39802 GCA_031308135.1 Acheta domesticus
TATTACTTTCCTCTCCATTATCCGCATTATCGATTGCATGACCAGCAATTAATTGATTTAAGTATACTACACCGTAAGTGGTCTTTGTGATCTTGGTACAATGAAGCGCCACTAGACAAAGTTGGAAATCGATTTATGAGATTTTAATGATCGATTGTAATGAAACGTGTTTCATCCATGCAAACAGGTTACAGCCTGAGTTCGAGTTGTTCCATTTTACAATTGTATTGTTCATAAAGAAAAAATTTAATTTTAATATTGATGAGAGCACAGATACGTTTGAATTTTAATATCTGTCATGATTCAGATGAG
The DNA here is from genome assembly GCA_031308135.1 of Acheta domesticus. NCBI lineage: Eukaryota > Metazoa > Arthropoda > Insecta > Orthoptera > Gryllidae > Acheta > Acheta domesticus. The sequence continues at coordinate 313 of JAHLJT010007801.1, forward strand.
TGAAGATACATGTATTGGTTTAAAACGATGAAATGTTTCCAGCGTACTGTTTAAACGTGTATTTGCTATAAAGCAATTGCATGAAAATAAAAAATATACTATTAAAATTATAGCTTGCGAGAAGCCAATAGCAGGCATACGTTTGAGACGATGACTTGGATTTTCCATTACCCAAGAATTTAATTAACTTCTTAACTGTGAAATCGTTGAAGGAAAGTAACAGCCCACAATTCGTCATTGTGCGAACATTCGTACTTCATTTTGAGAAATCACGCTCAAGTAGTTGAGTTGAACCGTTACGAAGCTTGGTGGAGACTGGCATCGAGTTATCTTGTTGTCGCGGCGCGGCAGATAGGAACTGTCTTGCATTGCAACCAAGGCACATACCCGACTCCCTTCTCTCCAATCGTTCTTTCCCTTTCCTATCCTCTCTCATGCCATCCATTCTCCATCATTCATCTGGCTCTTTTGATTCTCTCACTCTCGCCCCCGTTCACCTTCCATTCCTCTGATTCTCTCCTCTCTTCCCCTGATGTTTTCCCATTTCTCTTAATTTTTCTTCCTCTGGTTCTCTCCACTGTTTTCCGACATTTATACCCTCCTTTCTTTCAGCTGGTCATCTCTCCTTCCTCCATTGACCGTCCATTGCTTGACCTCCATCTTCCATTGACTCTTATCGTGTTCCTCTGCTCTGTCCCTTCTCTTCCCTAGCTGTTCGCTTTCCTAGCCTGTTCTCCCTCCTTACCTCTGACCTCTTCATTGGGCGACTTCATTATTCCTTTGTCCCTCGCTTTAACTTATTGATTCCTTTTTCTTGGCTTTCACCTCCTATTACACTGAGTGACTGACTTTCTAACCTTCCACCCATTCACCTCTGGCTCTCACTTTCCCGATCACATGACTCTGTGCCTCTACCCTCGCCCCGCATCGCTTTTTGTTCTAATCTTCTTTCACCATCTAGTTCCACCCTTCTGACGACCCCTCCTTCCGACCCCTCCTCTCTGCCACAGCTCTCCGCCTCCTTTCCGACCCTGCACGTACGACGACTGTCCCAGACCGTCCGTCACACTCATCCCTTTTCTCTTCTCTTTCAATTCCGTCCTTCACCACCCTATTCCGCTTTCTTTGCGTTTCCCCCCTCTTATCGTAACTCTGTGTATGTCACCGTCACCCTTTTTGTCACGACATCCTCACTGCATTTGCATCTCTGCTGCGAGTCATCTTATCTCTCTCTCCGTTTCTACCCTGTATCCACTCCTCGTTCGTCCCATCCCTCCCCTACCTCTGTCTCTTCGCTCCCCCCTACTCTGCGAACTCTGCTCTGCATCGCGCTCCTAAAGATACGTACAAGGTAAAGTTGTCACGCGAGGCGACAGAGCTTTCTTCACAATCGACGAGCTAGCACGACAGCAACGTAATGGTACTAGATGTCCACAATCCACGTAGATATCTTGGAACCCGAGCAATGAGCTACACGTATTTATGGAAGATTCATCTCTCCTCTAAACATCAGGGAGGTGTTTCTCGTTGCAATGAAATAAAAACACAAAATACAAAATATGATCTAAAATAAATAAATAAAGAATAAAATAAAAGAATACAAAATAGTTCTTCGGCAATGTAGTAACTAATGTCTATATATTTCAGTAAAGACTATTTAAAACAGACGTTTTTATTTTTCTTCGTTTGCACATTGCGACAAGGAGGAGAGTTGATAGACAAACTTATGGGATGAAGCGATCCGATGGAACAGGCTTTGAGATATGAGTTCGTGAACTGACAAAAGCATTTTATTATAACAGTAACAAAGTTCATTTATTGAAAATACTTTTAGAATTGCGAGTGAAAACAGTATATTGCAAATCGTCTTTATATCTCCATGATAAATTTGCAACTCATTTAGAACAGTACATTTGCATTTGTTCTTTACGTTTTCCTCACTTGTTATTTCCTTTAATATTCCCAACATTTTATTCAAAGTGTTTAAATAAGTAAATATATTTGCTCCGTGAATATGTCGTTAATGTTACTCGGCATTATTGAAGCCGTAAGAATTAAATGTTATAATAAATTACAAGGAAAATGATAAGAAAATGTTATGAAAATCCGATGTTCTTGTGTAAAAAAGGAAATTCAATATTCCTCATCTCAAACAGTGAAAATAGTATAAATGCCATTTAAGGGACATGAACTCATTGTATGGGCCACCTGAATCACTCTAGAGAAATTCTCTTTAATATATCTATTAAAGTGATAATTTTCTTCGCATCGCTTAAGAATTCCGTTTTTACAGTTTGTACTCGTGACTGCCAACGTCTTGTCTACCTGCATTTTCAACGTTCTCTGATATACTAATCAAATAAAATATATTTGTCTTTTTGGACCTCTACTTTCCTTTTATAATGCTAGATTTCCACGCACGAATAATCTTGAATTAATATTTAACTTACTTTGCAGAAAATGTGTCGTTAATAGCGCGAATTAAAGATTTACTACCACGTCCACACCGTTGCGAGGAGCAAATATTTACAAGCATAAAAAGTAAGGGCGTTAATGAAGCAGATGATATTAATCTCCCATTCTCCGCTGCGGTGTATGCCAGCAAACGATGCCAACACCAGCGGACGAGAGAGCTCTGTCGTTTGCCCTTCTCCTTTCTGTCTTTCTAATGACGTCCGGACCATGTCGGGTTCCGAGCGAACATTGAAGTTCTGCTGGAGTCATTTTAAAATTGAAAAATAGTCCATTTGTGGTAGGAGATAACTTTACACGGTTCTAAACCTGGCAGTGGGCACTTTGGGAGTGGGCACATTCTCTGAACTAACGACACCTACAGATCGACCTAGGAAATGAACGAAATTAATTCTACACTTATTCCTCGCAGCCAGATCTTCAAACTGAATCGCCTGAGAGATGACGATCATAATTTTTAAGTGTACCACAAAAGTGAGTGTGATATTTCACTCGAAGTTGCTGATGAGTCGATCTGATACAATGTGTCACTTACGTGACTTTTTTACATGGCCGGTTACCTAAAGTTAATTTTTCCATTATATCCGAAATATGTAGAATTAATTTACGAGATTTGGGAAAAGTTGATTGTTTATCAGTGATGAAGTTTGAAGACTATCATTTAAAGTAGACAGTGTGCATAATCAAATCTGAACAAGAAATGTGAGAAATTTGAGTAGAGAATCAGGAAATTGAACCTGAATTTTTGTAAATTTACATTTATTTATTTGAATTATAATTTTCAAATAAAGCAGATGTTTTGTGATTGAGAAATGCAAATTATTTACATTTTTTTGTAGGTCAGAAAACACTTCCCGGAAAAGATAAAAAACAAAGTGGAAAAAACATTGTAAAAAAGTTTTCCTAAACAATTATTAAATATTATTGTAAAAAATTTTTTATGTTTGTTTATGTCATGCAGGAATATTTTGTAAATGTTGAACGATTAACTTAATCGTACACTTTGTTTTCTCTGATTGTCTTCGTTCACTTTCAATTACATTTTTGTTCATTCATCTGAGACTCTTATATAAATTGGGGTATATTTTGTTCTTTATATGAGATCGCACCTAATATTAATAATAAAATATTTGTGAACCGAACAACACAAGGCTTATGCGGGAGCGGTACCCTAACAAACGGGCCACATCGGGCGCGATCTTTCCTTACTTTACTTGTTCTGCCATTACCCTTTTCTCTACTTGCATGCGTTACCCTAACACACATGTCAGATACAGGGCCGGAGCTTAGAGCTTGGCAACGGGGTTGGCGGGCGGTCGAATGAATAGGTCGGTACCTGGTATCACCATTCAGCGGAAAGAGATCATTAGTTTAAATCGAGGAGGAACAACTTACGGCACTGATGACGTTGACATCCCCGCAAACACGAGATAATCAATACCGGAGTATAGGACACGCCTAAGTGTGCGCTGATTATTCTCTGAGAGGATGCAAGCAATTTCGCAATCGTTTCATGCAATCAATTTCGATCTGCGTCTCAACTCAGGGAAAGTACATTGAGATTGAGAGAAACTTAAATGTCACACAATTTTGGAAAATTCCATACACAGTCACCGAACACGTGTGCGTCGAACATTCTAGATACCTGCCAGACCGGATTTTGTAGGCTATTAAAAAAGAAGTTGGGTCTCAGACGCGCGAAATACAACCGATAATTTGAGGACGCGAAACCACATTAACGGCACGGGAGAAGGAAGAGCGAGCGCTACGGGGGCGATACAGGAGAGTCGTCGCACCAGACACGAAAAAGAGTTCGCGGCAACAGCACGAAAAATCCGACGCTGAAAGCCCTACACGCAGTCTTCGGTATAGACACTCAGTCTTCGCGACACCTTTCGGTATCCGAGTTGAAAATTATCAGTAAACTTTGTATTAATTTGCAGGCCATCATTTCGATAATTAAAACATATTTGGAAACCCCAAACGTAGCAACTCTGTCAGTTGTACTCCAGCTGCCGCGAAGTTTGGAAGTGGATTTGTTATTTTATATTATTTCGTTTTATATCAGGCTTATTTTATCACAACTTTTCATATTTTGAAAATATTGTCTAGGTCATATTTAAAGATGTTTTTTAAGAACAATTTGATTAAAGAAAATTTTATTCTATCTAGGAAATTTCTACCTTCAATATTGTACATGTAAGAAGACGCCAAAAAAAATTTCTAAAATTCAGGGAGTTGGTCCAAAGTGGGATCTGCACCATTTTATAAGCATACTTCGTAATATTCTAGAAGAAATTAATAAAAATTTGGAGCTATATTTGTGAAATGTTTTAAAGTGCCTTTGAGTCAGGTCTACAGTAAATCCTAAAACCAACGTATCACCTAAATTCAAGGGACAGTAAAATCAGCCTTTCGACCATAAAAATTCATTGTGATGACAATTCTGCAAACGCTAGCGTTGTTGACGGACGCGCGGGGCAGGCAATAAGACGTTTTGCAGTAATTCTATTTTGGTATCAACGACTAACAAAATGGGGATTCCTGACCACACAATGTGTAGAGATATGTACTTTACTACTTGTAGAAAAAAATATCCACTATTGTGGCAACACGAGCCAAAAAAACCGTCAAAAAGCCGTGTTTTGCTTGAAAATTACAATGATTTCTGTGTAAGAAAGTAAAATACTCTTACGATTAAGAAACTATTATTGTTACCAATTAAAGATATAGACTTTAAAAAATGATTCGTATATTTGTTATGAGAAAATTTTAAAAAAACTGTAACCACTAACAGTTGTTCGCACAAATCATCACTTTCCCTACATTACATACCCGTGAGAGTGAAAATATCGTGCTCTAAATGAATCAAGCAATTTATGTAGGGAATATCTCGCATTGCCGAGCGAACGCTGTCAACATGAGCGAGCAGCCGGGAGTTCCGCGAAGGCGCATTCAACACGCAATTAAACGGCTCCTGCTCGCTTGCGTCGCCTCGCGCGCGCATTGTGGCTGGGAGCCAAACGGCTTGAGATTCGTTCTTCGTGAACGAACGCCGTAATTCGTTCGCGCGACTCGACGCATCGCGCTGAAGGGAATTGCGGAGATGTAGGGCCGCGGGGGCCGCGATGTGAGGCAGCATTCCTCGACAAACAATTGTGTTTTTGTATGTTTTAAATTGCTCTTGTTTTCCACGCTAAATGTGTTCTAATTTTAAGTAGATCTCTCGTGTAATTTTGCTGTTTCTTTTTACTATTTTTTCCTAATTTTAATATTATATTTTATTTGATAATATTGTATAAAATAGTTTTCTCGCTTGTTTATTGTAATCGACGTACAACATTCTCCTCTTTCTAAAATTCTGCAAATTTCTAGGCTTTTGGTCATTTCTCAGTTCTATATTCACCGAATTTAGTAAGGGATCAGTGCAACATAATGATAATATTCATGTTCAAAACAAAAGTAATTCGTCTTTTCTGGACTTATAAATATTTTATTTTAAAATATGATGTATGTTTTTTATTGTAATTTTTTAGTTCGGTTTCCTTTCAATATATTAAAAAACTGCGAATTATTGTTTTTTAAATGCTCTTTAATTGCAAAAGCGATGTATTATCATATTTTGAACCGAACATTTAGTAATCATTGAATAATTACCGGAAAAAAAGTGGAACAAATATATGAACGAATTCTTCAAAATTTTTGACAATTTAGGAAATACATGTTATTTAGTACATACGTTATTTTTACTTACCTAGTTTGCATAGGTGAGCTAGGGTATCAATTGATGTCCCTGCAGCTCCTGTGACTGGGTTCGATCCCCGATTGTGACAGGATCAATAATTAGTCCGACAAGATTCATTTACGTATACTGACGTATAAGCATATTGGAGAGAGGTGTTAGTATAATGTCTCGTAGTATTAGTAAAGTATATTATCCTCGCATTGTATGGCTGTAATGAAGAAATAAGATTTCAAGACTAGCTGTAGCGAAACTTGGTATCATGTTTGCCACTCAAACACCGGCAAGCTTCCTTGAGATATAAGATATTTACTCGCGCACATTAGTTACACGTTTTGTTGGTAATGTGTCCCTGTCGCCACTGGAACATTGTAGACAACAACAAATGCATAATGTTATCTTGGACATGGCGATCGTGCGAAGAGGCACGTGTGTAACACGCAGATACCTCACCGGTTATTGTGGCATTCTCGTTTGTACTAGAAACATCAGTTTCTCTGTTCATTTTTCTATCTGTGTATCACATTTACTATAGTATTCCTAAACGTCACATCTCGAGAAAAAATTGTATTAAACATTCAAGAAAATGGTTTACCTATGTGCTACTGTTTTATGCTACATGTATGTGCAACATTTTTGATGCACCAGGATTGGATAGCCTCAAGAATTCACCGAGATGATATATAACCAACTTAACTTGACAGTGTTCTATTTAAAAAAACACTGCCGAGAAGCCACTGTGTTTTGAAAGGAGAATTTTTAAAAGGATCCCTTGACGCGTTCATTGAAAGCCGGGAAATGGGCTTCACACTATGGAACACTCAGTGAAGAGTCGAGAGCAACTTTTTCCTCAATGATCGCCGTCAGCACTGGACAAGGCGACCGTCGCGGAATGTGCTTGAGAGTCCATTGATGGACGGCTGACAGCCGATTGGTCGCTGCTTTTTGTTATCCACAAAACGCAGAAATCTTTTCTATTCTTGTAAATTATGTTGAATATGTTATTCGTTTTTATACACATGTTATGTCAGCAAATTAATTTTCACTTTTCGATCGGTCTCTGTCACTTGTTTTTCATAAAATGCGTATATCTTATTTCTATACACATTCGTATAGAATACGCAAATATTCAATAATGTTTTTCATATTCTAAAATATTACACCGGTAAACATTTTTATTTTTCCTCCTATACTTTGTATGCATGCACTTGGCGCAAACAGCCAAGGTTTGGTTCAGTCACAATCCATGTTTTGTGGGTCCTCGATACTGAAAAATTGTTGACTGAAAAACGTCTGACCGTCTGGCAAGAAGTATGTGGTGTTTTAGCGCCTTTAGTTTAAATAATGGTGTAGTTCAAATTTCATTAAACCTTAAAAATTTAGAAATTTTAAAAGTTAAAAATATTTTTGAAACTTGGCTTGCTTCTCATTTGCTAAAGCAGATATTCCTTTATCAGCGCATTCATCCCTAAATTGTATTCTTTAAATAATATCATATTTATTTAAAAAAACAGTTTGAGTAGTTGAGTCTTTTGAGACGAAAATCGATACTATTTCAAACATTTGAAAATATCGCTTTTGTGCATCACCAGCAGCACGTTTATTCACTAGAATATACAATGATATATCATCATATTTAAATAAATATTTCATAACACTAAGGGAGTTGTTTCCGGAGGGAGGGGTTTCCGTTTCATACACTAAAGGGCCATTCACAAGCAAACGTATAGTACAACACACAGACATAAACATTAACAGAAGTGATGCACTGAAGTATTTCAATGTCCATCATTAGCGTAAGGAAAGATTTTTCTCGACGCATTGCGGCCATGGGTTGGGTTAGATTAGGTATTTTAATTTCAGTAAAAATTAAAGCTAAATGATACTACTATGAATACTGCAACAAAACTAAACTACAAAAAGATCGTACGCTTCAAAACAACGCAGAAAAACGCCGCTTAAAATCAACCAACAATTTGAAAAAAACGTCTTTTGTTCGTCGATCGACTTCGATCCTACTTCGATACTAGATTTTGAGTTTGACATATATTTGACAATGTATACTGTGATTGTTCATTTCTTATTCCTTCCATAAGCATAAGCACAGAAGCTTGAAGCTTGCAAGCTTTTAACTTAACGTCTAATGTGTTATGCTTATGCGAAGACAATGTGAATGAGTCCGCTTATGGACGCAGTCCTAACATATCTAGTTTGAGAGCAACTAACTAGTTTGTTACATTTGCAGCAATCCAACTAGTTTAATTTTACGTAACGTTAAGCATTAAAATTTTTATTAAATTGGCCATCAGACTTCTATTAAGTTAATACTTTTAAAAGAAACTCTATGGTGAGTTCAATTTTTCCTGGCATAGTATGAAATTTTCATTTGTGTAAATGTCACTAAAAGTTTTAAATTTAAAAAGTAACATTATTTGTACAGGTAAATTATCTTTAAAGTTGATCGATGTTTTAAAGTAATTTTATCCTATCTTTTAGATGAAAAACTTTTGATGATGTTAAAAGAATTTACCTCGAAACGTTGAGACAGTTGGAAAAAATCTTTGAATAAACATAACTCTTTAACAAAGATGTTTTAAACTAAATTCATAGAAAATAATATATTTGTATATGTTTTTATTTTAATAAGAGCTTAATGTCTACTAATGACTGGACATCCTTGTCTCATGAAGATACTCGCGTCCGGATCAGAAAGCAGCTGACGCAAAGTCCGGCGCGCTATCGATTACTCACCATCGCTCGGTCGGAAGCGACGCGAAAGCGTAGCAGTGACTGAGTTAACACACACAAATAAACTTGCGATGCTCTCCTTTGCCACGTTCACTCTTCTCCCTCTTCCCCTTCCATTTCCCCTACTTCCCCTTCGGTGCGACCGCGCTTCCTGGAAAGACTGCGTGTTGTGGAAGCACAGGGCAAGTTCGAGGGCTGCCGCTCTGCGAGTGTGCTGTTGTGAGAGCAATGACTGACCTAATGGAGTGTTTTGAAGCACATATACTGCGCAACCACTCCCGACGGAGGTAAAAGAGATATTATAAGAGGGACCGACTTTCATATCTACTGCTTGGCCACTGCTGGCAACATAAAAGCAGGTTATGTACATGCAGTCATTTTATCAGTGCGTTTGTTTACAATTAGCTCATTTGTAAATGACTTCATCATATCCCTCTGGCCATGTCATCGCTCGGCCTTGACTTTCATTTGTTTTTCGACCTGGCAAAGTGGTCTCGTTTTAGAGCAACTCTATTGATTGTTGCCTTGTTGTCTCTGAAGTTTTTAGGAAAAATACATCGTGCAGAGAGAACTTATAAGGGTCAATACGATGTGAAGTTTGTTTTTGGGTACATTTTGAAGACAGGAACAGTGTATTTATTGATACACTTATTTTTCTCCTCATATGTTCATATTTATATTTTCACAGATTTTGTTGACTCGAATTTTCATTGCTTTACATTGCAATACATATTTATGATAATATCAAATTTCAGCGTTGAGTTAGTCGTTAGATGAAGCTATTTACTACATACATGAGGAAGAATTCCGTTTTTCGGTATTAGGAGCCTAAAGTACGATTTGTTCTGCAAAATTATCACTTTTTCTTACGCATTTGAACAATATCTATTCTACATATCTGGTATGCAACAAAGTAAAAATTCCATAAATCTAGAAAATCATTAAAAATGTATGGAACATTCAAAGGATTAAGTTAATGTATTATAATTGAGTTTGCAATAAACGTCCCTTTTATCACATCCGAATATCGCATCCGTGGTTGCAGTTTCTGAAGTGTATCTTATAATCCTCCATTATTACGGCGTCAGTACGTGGCGCATGGTAACAAAGCGAAGACAACATTTGCTCGTAGACGATGCGCCGTGCGACGCAACCCGCCACACGGTACTTCATTGCGGGTTGTGTCATCACAGGCGCAAGTGACAGTTGCCTCGCAGTGCACATACTAACAAAGGAATCATGCGATCCTACCGTCTAGCGGCGCCCTAATTCCACAATGAAAGTCACAATTCCTCTAAGGGAAGGGTTACATTCGAACGTTGTGCATAATAATGTGTAAGCCGAATAATATCCGTAGCAAGTATCCCCAAATTATCTTGTATCTAACTTGTTCGGCATATTAAAGGACAGGTCCAGAGAAATTGAATTAAATAAAAAATGTAATAATAGCATTGTTAATTTATAATTAATTCAACAAATCAACTGTACTACAAATAATAAAAATATAATGATAACAGTATAATAAAACACAATAATATGCTGTATTTCATGACGACCTGTAGTGGAATCCATTGCGTAGGTTATGAGTATCGGTCCAATAAATGAAATTTATATCATTTAGACCAACTTTTCGGAGTTTATTTTCCATCCGCAGTCTGAATACATTTACAACACAGTTAAATTTATAAACACTAATTGCACAATGTCACAACTAACTACACAATGCTAAACACAACTACACAATGCACAAAGCATAAACACAACTACACAATGTATTAACTCTAATTATATGCAAGTATGCTGGAAGCACACATTACCAATCACAAATTGTTTATTTTTATGCATATAATACCATTCCTAAATTAAACATTTTAAAATCAATTAAAATGCATACAAAACAAAACTTGCTTGATTGTGTAATTTCTACACCCATACTCCAATTTTGAGAATTGGAGTTACCCCGAAAATTGTGCATTAACAAACTTTGGATCTTTAAATCGTTCATACAACTAATGGAAAATGAAGGAATAGTATATAATAGGATATAAGATCGTGAACTCACTGAAAAATTCTAATGAATTTTGTTGAAAATAATAATTTGACGAGATAATAGTACAATAAATAATAACATATATATGTAGTCACATTACATGGCAAAAATGCCGATAAACAAACTCACACAGAACATTTTCCAAACAAACAAAAAGGAAAATACTCCACACTGCTCAAGGGCAGCCATGAAAATACACTCGATAATACTCTAGAATATGACAATAAATAAATATTTTACCAAATATCTTCACAAATGCTGCAATTACATAATATGTAATATATAAAAGGGGCAGTTTTTCACATACAAATATTACAAACCATTTTGTTAGAGCGTAGGCTTATAACCATTGTTGTTCTGTACGCATCACGTGAATAACATATTTTCAATCGTGGACGACGATACTGAGTATTTCATACTGAGTATGAAAATTTAGTTTCGTACGCAGTATGGCCGTCCGCAATATGAGAATTGGTGAAAATAACAATGAAATATTTACATTTTTTCATAATGGAAAACTCATTGTTTCTGGATTTTTCTCAAGTTTCTGGGTCTATAACAAAGCCTATATACCTCTTACATGGACATGTCTGCATGATTCCTTTCAATTTCTGCGAGCATAGGAAATTAGTAATGAAGATATCTAGTTAATCTTGTGAACATTCAGCAATTTACATTACAGAAATCATTGAAATATGAACATATTTGTAGTGATCATGATCAAAATACATGATTTTACGACCGAGATTCTTTAAGGGCAGCGGGGTGATACGAAATGGGATGTCTTAAAGGGCAGTGCAAACTGCAACTAATCCAAGGTTTTATCACATTATGCAAGTTCAGCGTCAGTATTTGTAGGCACAAACTCTGTTTTTTTTTTTTTTTTAGAATTTATTTTAATTCTTCTGCAATGAAGTATCATTACTTGGGTGGCATAATATTTAAATTACAAGAAGATACTTGATTTGCGAAAAACAAAAAAAAACAAACAATAATTAAGAATAATGGTACATAATTTCACGCGCAAACCTTACTCCAATTCATTTTACTCACTTCACTTCAGTTCACTTCACTGCACTGCACTTCACAACACTTAACTGATATGCATCTCTTTCGCATTTCTTTCCCTCCACTACACAACACTGCACTGCACTGCACTACACGAATATACATAATAATATAATAATAATAATAATAATAATAATAATAATAATAATAATGACAATACTACTACAACTACTACTAATAATAACAATTGACAAATTACTTATAGGAAATTCTACTTATTTAAAGTAGAAACTTAACAATAATACAATGACATAAAATATAGATGAATAGCTAGGAAACTATTTATTTTTTAATTTTCTCAGGTTTTGAGGAAAGGGTTCAAAGATTGTCGCAGGCAAACTGTTCCAGTCTCTAATAGTTCTGTTTGTGAATGAAAATTTCCCAACATCCGTTTTCTGCACTCTTGTCTTAATTTTGTGCTTGTGATCCGCTCTACCGAAGTAAGTAGGTTTTCCTAGACGACGATTAATTTCACCCCAAGCAGGATAACCTTTGTATGCTTTTGTACATAGCACAGAGTCGCAACTTAATCCGCCTTTTTTCGAGTGACTCCCATGCACCTTTATTTTTTGTACCCCTGAAAGTGAATTTTAATGCTCTGCGCTGGAGGCCTTTCTAGATTACCTTGCTGCGATATTCTGTACGGGTCCCAGCATACCGCGCCGTATTCTAACACGGGTCGCACTAGTGACATATAAGCTAATTCTTTACTTTTCACCGTACTCCTCTTTAGAATCCGCATAACGAAATGTAAAGATCTCCAGGCTTTCCCTACAACGAAATTTACTTGAATTTTCCCAACTCAATTTACTGTCTAACTGTATTCCTAAATATTTGCAAGATGAAACTGTGGTATGACATTGTTATTCAATTTGTTACAACTGTTTCACCATAACATCGACCCCTACAAACGTGATGGCTTTGCTCTTCGAACTGTTTATTTTCCATGCCGTTTGTTTCTGCCCAGGAGTGTAATTTGTCTGTGTCTCGCTGCAAAATATCTACATCGTCCTCTGATTTGATAACCCGATAGATGATACAGTCATCGGCGAAGAGTCTTACATTTGAAGCTAAATGTTTTGGCAAGTCATTCACAAAGGCGAGAAACATGAGAGGTCCAATGACACTTCCTTGTGGAATCCCTGACGTAACACTAGCGGAGGTTGATAAATAGCTTCCTATTCGAACCTTTTGTTTCCTATCACGTAGTAGTTCGTTTATCCAAGCCACCACCCTTGTGTCTATACCCGAATCTATTAATTTGTTTACAAGACGATCGTGTGGAACAACATCAAAAGCTTAGCAAAATCTATTACTATCGCGTCTACCCTTCCCCCATTATCAATTTCATCGGCTAGGTCCTGTAGAAGGGAAACAAGCTGACTTTCGCAATGAGAAACCGTTCCTGAAACCGTGTTGACCTTGATACAGCCATTCCTTGTCCTCCCATTCTTTCCGGATGTAGTTAGTAATTATTGTTCCATGAGTTTGCATACGACTGATGTGAGACTTATCGGTCTGTAGTTACTAAGGACTGTTTTTATCACCGCTTTTAAAAACAGGTACTACGAGTGCTAACTTCCAATCTTCCGTACGCAAGCGTTATTGATAGAGACATTAAACAATCTAATTAGATACGGTAGAATAGCCTCACCGCCTAATTTAATGATATCCGTGGAAATACAATCGGGCCCTCGAGATTTTCCGCTTTTCATTAATTTTATTCTTTTCGTAGAGTATTTACGTCGATATAAAATAGATTTCTATCTGATAACGTTGGTATCCGTGTATCGTTAGTTTTCTGCTGAAATACCGACGTGAAATACGCATTAAAAGCGTTTGCTTTTTCCCTGTCGTCAGTTACTTGCGAATTATTTATCCGAACAACTGTATTTCATCTTTGTTTCCCTTCCTTCTACGAACATACTTAAAAATTTCGACCAATTACTGCCGTCCGCATCAAGTATATTTTCAAATGACGTTCTTCCGCAATTTTCTTTTCCTTTTCTAATGCTTTTGAATAACTTCGAAATAATGACATATGTTATCACTAATGTGTCTGTTTCTAAACGCCTTTCTGGTTTTTCTTTTCATGCATCTAATCTTTGCATTATAATATTCCTGGATCGGGGTTACTTTTTAACAATTTGCACGGCACAAATGTCCTGCACGGCATTTTCAAGAATATTTTTAAATCCTCGCCAATATTCTTCAATCCCCCCTCCTATTCTAAGAAACCCTTCGTACTGTTCTCTTAAGTATTTTTGAAGCCTTCTACATTCGTTTTCTTGTATTCCCTCAGTGGAAATCCGGCGTTAATACTTTCCTTGAGTACTTAAGTCCAAGTCGACAAGAACTGCTTTATGGTCACTTATACCTTCCATGACGTCGCACGATAAGAATAAGTCTTTCGGTCCTAACGAGGCAATATCTAGAAGCGCTTCCTGTCTAGTGGGCTGGTCTACTACCTGCGCTAATTCCGTTGTCCCAAAACAAGTCTATTGACAAGTTGCTGCACATTTCCGTCGCAAACGCACCCTTTCCAATTTGTGTCTGGAAGATTTAAATCTCCGGCAATAACTACTGGATGGCTATTTATGTTTTAGTTCTTTCGTGTATGGCGCCTAAGATATTCGTAACTACTAGCCGGTGGAAACGATAGCAAGCATTATTTCTAGGATATTTCCTAAACATGAATTTTCAACCCCGTCTTTCAAAAACATTATCACCCAATTTGATACGACATTTATGTGTTTTTCACGCAAATGAAAACTCCGCCGCCTCTAGTTTCGCGATCTCTCCTAAACGTAATATATCAGACCGAAAAATTTCCGAATTCGCTACCGCATCCGAGAGCCATGATTCTGTACCTATCACGATATCAGGATCACAAGCCTCATTAAATTCCAAAATTCTATTACCTTATTCATGATACTACGGCAGTTCACCTGCAACATCTAGTGAAGCCTTTCCTCACCTGCAAGTCTGATTTTGGGATCCCTGCGTCTTGTTTAAGGTTCCTGCGCCCGCGCAGTAGTTGTTTCATCCCCGCGCAGCTATCGACCCTCCCGCGCAGCAGTCGCCTCCTCTCGCGCAGCAGTCGCCTCCTCCCGGCGCAGCAGTCGCCTCCTCCCGCGCAGCAGTCGCCTCCTCCCGCGCAGCAGTCGCCTCCTCCCGCGCAGCAGTCGCCTCTCCCGCGCAGCAGTCACTATATGTCGGGGATGGCGCTTCCCACGAAGCCGCCGCCGTCACCGTCACCGCCGCCGCCGTCGTCTCCGCCGCTGCCACAGTCTTGTCTTTTGTGCAGTCACTTGCCTCGCAAGCATGACTGAATAACCTCATCGTGCATGGCGGCCCAGCTTCCATGCACCGCGGAAATTTAGATGAAGACCATCCCGTGCGAGGTCTTCTGGCCCCAGCCAGTGATTTGGGTCTACGAAATGACCGTCGATCTTGTCCGCATGCCCATCGTAACCCTCGATTTAATTGCCACGTCCTACCGATGTGCACATCTCTGCGTTGCATCACACCAGATAAAACAATTCGCGCGCGTTTTTGAATTTTCTTTTTACAGCACGGCTAACTCCACGCACTGTTCACGTGTCGAAGATGGGTTGCCTCTTCGATACATTTGTACCCACGTGCACAAGGACGCTTCCACGCTTCATTTTCTTGCGCTCTTTCCACGACGGATTTCATTTGCACAACGTTTATCCCTGGAAAGAAAGAAACGTCGGGGTCCTTTCCTTCTGCAAACTCTCGCTGTGGCGTAGCATCGAATCTCCGAGACTTTAACCCTTGTTCTTATAAGGCTCATCATCAATGACGGTGTTGTTTGCTTCGGTAGTAGTAGGAAAGTGCCGGTTCTGCATCACTTAAGCCAATTAAGCAATTAGCCATGCCGATTCTGCATCACTTAAGCCCATTAGCGGCCGCCATCTTGGCGCCACCTTTTATAATGACCGGTTCTGCATCACAACAAACCGCCGCCATCTTGGCGCCACCTTTAGAACGGCCTGTGTTTGTCAACAAACCGCCGCCATCTTGGCACTTAAGCCCAGGAGTGGCGGCCATCTGACCGCCGCCATCTTGGCACTTAAGCCCATGACGCCGCCATCCGGCACTGAAAGCCCATGAGTGGCCGCCCGTGTTTGTCAACACACCGCGGCCATGTTGGCGGCCCTGTGTGTGTCAACAACCCCCGGCGGCCTTGGTGACAAGGTCGTTCCGCGGGGTGGGCCGGGGGTGGGGGCCTGGGCTGGCCTGGCTGGCGGCGCGCTCTGGTAGCGGTGTCGGGAAGTGTTGGGTGGTCGGAGGGTGTGGGGTGGGCGTGCGTCGGCGGCGTGCGTCCTTTCAAAAATGGCTCGGATGAGCTCGGGATCGAACCAGCGACGTGGCGAAGAGTGGCGTTGGAGCGGCGCGTTTACCGCCTGCGCCACGGCGTCATCGCTGGGAAGCGAGCTGCGAGGAGGGTGTGATGCTTCGCGGTGGTCGTCGCGCGCGTCCCCCACCGCTGCGGCTGTGCTAAAAGTGGCGGAGGCTGTCGCGGCGGCGGCTGGCAGCCCCACCGCTGCCGCTGGCTAAAAATAGGCGGAGGCCGCGCGCGCGCTGTGGGAGCGGCTCGCAGCGCGCCCTGTGAGCAACGTGGAGAACGCGTGTGGCGCGCCCTCTGAGCAACGTCCACGTGTGCAGAGCCCCTGTTCGGACGCGTTAAAAAAAAAAAGGAGGGAGTCCCTGCCTGGTGGTGACGTAGGGTGAATGATAGAGAATTGCTGTTTGTTGATGATGTAAATATCTAGTTTGGAAAAGAAGGAAACCCTACAAGGCGACGACAGGGTAAAACAAAATGAAAAACAGTACAAAGTGAAAGAAGTATTTTTATTGAATCAAAATGAATTATACATAGAATCCTTTTCTGATTTCTTTCTCAATTCTTTTCCGAATTCTTTCAGAATTGCTTTGTGAATGTTTTCAAAATCCTTTCCTGATCCTGCACTACCCTCTCTGAGTTGTCGAAGAGTGAGTGCTTCACAATGTTCACCGATTTTAACGTGGTCGCTAAGCGTAAACCCGTTGAAGTCTATCTCTCCGTCAGCGCCGTGTTGGAGGAGCAGTCTGCCGATGGAATATTGTTGGAAGTGTATCGCGTGTTGCAGCGGCGTCCGTCCTTCTCGATCACGCACGTCGACGAAGTTTGCATCCCCACATTCTTGCAAGCAGCGTAGTACCACAGCGGTGTTGCCGGCTTGGACGGCCAGGTGGAAGGGGGTGAAACCCGAACGCGGGAGCATCTTAAAATATTTCTCGATGCGCGTACCCGCAGCCATCACGAATATGTGTACTCAAAAGTCCTCTCTGCGACACTCGATGCACTTCCACTTCGGCGGCGGCGACTCGATGTGCGTGTGTTCGAAACAAGGCAGTACTTCTTCTCGCCTACACTGCAAACACTTCCACTTCGCACATCCGTTGTTGTAATGTCGAAGACAAGGCAGGAGTCGACGAATGTCTCGGTCCCGCTGCACGTCTTTGGACAGGCGGTGGAAGACTGAAGGCACGTCCTTCGCGGCCCAATGTATAAGCAAGTCGATGGGTAGAAGCTGCAGAGAGCGATCGTCGAGTCCGAGAAGAGAACAACCGTCGTTGATGAAACGTTGTATGGCAAGATCCACTCGTCATGGCACTGACGGGTCATTGGTCAGCTGGCGTGTACGTCGGAGGACTATTTTCGAAGGGCGGACGAAGCGTCTGGATGGCGTGTCGAACGCGAATGATGCGCTGTCGCAGTGCTTCACCGTACGGGTCTCCAAGGAGGTGACCGAGAGCTTCGATGACTGCCAACATTTCAGCGTGCACTGTGAGAATCAATTGATCCAGTGCAGGGAGATCGTCAATTTCCGCTCCGAATGAGCGGACCATGTGGTGGGGCAGCGGTGTCGATGGCCCTTCACTGTTGACACGAAAGGGAGAGACATCACCGCCGAAGAAGGAGACGCAGGGAGCGTTCAAAGCTGTCTGGATGGTGCAATAACGCACAAATAAGCTGTCAGCCGAACAATGAGGGCACGGGCAGTCGATCATTTCGCTGAGAACCATCATGATCCACAGCACTTTATTGTGACATCAACTGCGAGATCGTGCAGAGCTTTTTCCTTCTCTTGCTGTTTCCATCATCTGTTGAACTTTTTTCAATGTGACAGAGCTGGATGGCATTCATGACATCACAGGCGACGTTGACGATCGTGAGATAGGCTTTAGCGTATTTCGAATCACAGTCTAGATCATTGTACATCATACTCCACCTGTGAGCGATGGTGATGAGATCAGCGATGGCATCGCGGAGGCTGACGCCGTTATTCATCAACTGCTCCTTCCATACAACAGCTGCTTCTTCTTCTAAGCGAATCCGAAGGCTGTTCCAATACGCATGCGATGCTTCGTCTTCACCTCGAGGTCGTTCCATGACGGTGATCGACGGACGAATGACGATGCCTCCCGCCTGGCACGTCAATGCAAATGCTCTCCCCCCCCCACTACTACTACTTTTCTCCCCACTACTCTACAAGCCCACCTGCAGACGCGAACGCTGAAGGAGCGGACGGACGCGTGCACATGATGCGGAAATGACCCCAGGGTAAACTTTGAAATTTATCGAGCCAGTAGCGTTTGTCGTCTGCCACACTCAACGAACGCTTGTTTTGGACAAAGGAATAATTAAGATGATTTTTGGAGCGTATGCAACATTGTTTATCGATTCTAATGCGATTATGAAATAAACACTCCAGATAATTTTCGAATTTGTATTTTTTGACAATCGAACGTTGCACTCCTTTTGCCCGGGAAACGGTCGCTTGAGAGCGGGTGAGAAAGGAGTACATTTTTGGTCGCAAACCTACGAATTGAACCATGGGATCATTTCCACATTCGTCCTTGAAAAGTCCCAGTACTTTTTTGTTGCGTGGTGTGATGTGAAACGCATTATCGGGAGGAAAGCAGGACGTGTCGAACCAGTCTGAACGCCGATTCATCTCAGCGTACACGTTCGTAGAGGTAGAGAAAACGAATGAATCGGTGTCCATGTACAGAAGTTGAAGCTCGCGAAGATGCTCTTTGCAATATTTATAAAAGAATTCATACATTCTAAATTTTGAAATTTCCAAAATACAAAAGCCTAAATAAATGGGCTTAAAGAGCTTCACTTCTGTTTTTAGCAACTCGATGGTCATGAGATCTCCCTTGACATGGTGACTTCGCACGAAAGCGGGGTCTGCGATGAGACGCCGCGCCCCACACGTCCCCCACCATCTGTTCACGAGATAGATGCGTCGATGATTGCGCACGTCCTCCATCGACTTCCCGTAAATGGAGTTATTCATGAGTTTAAAAAATTTATCTTCAAAATCGGAGGACGCGCGCTGTCGCCGTGCATTGTTGAGGTCCATGTAGGCGGCAAGCCAAGGACTTTGGTCGAAAGAGAGAATGCGATGAATGTTGGAGAGTTGCACGCCCAACTCCATGGCCTGAATTAAATTTTGAATATGAATGACGTAGCGACGCTTGGGCAACAGCGTCGCCAATAACTTGGCTTGCCTGCTTTTCGTGTCGGGGGCACCCGCGTCTCAGGACAAGGAGGCAAGTCGCTCAATCGATCGTGAATCTCGTCTGGATAGTCGAGGTCGACTTCGAGAACGTATCCGCGATCGGTCTGGGCGGCCGCCTGCTTCAGGTCGAACGTGCAAATGTCGTTCTCCGTCAACCATCTAAACCGGCCTGTGGGCAACGGATGACTCATGCTGTACCCATAAAGATTATTACAATCGACATAGGAGAGATAAGATTCCTTATCAGATGCGTCGGAAGGAATC
Organism: Acheta domesticus; assembly: GCA_031308135.1. Taxonomy (NCBI): domain Eukaryota; kingdom Metazoa; phylum Arthropoda; class Insecta; order Orthoptera; family Gryllidae; genus Acheta; species Acheta domesticus. The sequence goes on from JAHLJT010007801.1 coordinate 20,258, forward strand.
CCCCACGTGCGCGTGATTCGCCTCGGCGTGGCGCCCGACCACCTGCACGGAGTCCTCCCCGAAATGCCTTTTTCAAAAAAGAGAACCATGTCAACGTCCTGTGAGAAGCTCCAGTGTGACGCCGGTTGTTTTTTAGCATGGCGTCCCACGAGAGCCCGGGAGCGGTGTAATAAAATGCGGGATCGAGACCGTACACCTCCAAACACAATTTTGCTGAAAGTTTCAAAAACGTCGGTGAGCAACAACACGTCGATTTTCAAATACAAATCGGCGTACTCACCTAATTTTGAACAGAGAAAGCGTCCCACACGGCCAGCGCGTGAGCGTACTCCACGTCCGAGATCGCTGTGTTTGTGAGCCGACTAAAAAAGGCCTCGCGTGCGGGCAAAGGACGTTTCTTCCATCTTCGACATGCAATTCACATAGTCGTAGGGGAAGACGCCCTTCCTGCGAGCCAGGGCAAAGAGCGCAATCGTCGGGAAACGACCGCCCGAGTGAATGTCAGATTTTGAATGGAAAGGGATTGACTCAAACTGTCGAGTCCTCACCTAAAAATTTGAAAGAATCTAAAAAGCGCAATTCCACACTTCCAATTCTCTGGGAAATGGACACGAATCTCTCGTGATTATGTGGAATGGCGCTCAGTTGATCGTAGCTACTATCTGCCCAGGCTTGCAAGAGAAAATGCCAGTCGTACCCGCTTCCGTTATGCATCAAGACGGGAATGTGTTTTGGAGCCCGGAAGTTGACGTTGCACATTTGATGAGCTGCTCCACGGAAAACGACCGGTGAAATGGTCGTGGTCTCGAACACGAATGTCATTTGGACGAAAAGGGCGCTTACATATGTGACATTCAGAGGAATTTTGAAAAGCAATTCATCTTCTTCGCGCATGAGGAGAGAAACCGGATGGTTCAAAAGGAATTGATATTCTTTTTGCCAAGGTCACTAATGTTCGACCAATTGTTTGCCAACGTCGCGCCCGCGATACACTATCTTTGGAGCGTGCTTCATCAAAATCGCCACACCACTTGAATACACACCGAAAAGGGCTCGTGAATTGATAGGCCTCAAGGTAGGATGCGTTCGGCGATGGCTCACATGAGGAGATGGGAACGGTGAGCGCTTCAAAATCAACATACACCACAATCGGACATCTCTGTTGTTTTTCAGATTTTTTGAAGTGCATGAATCGTTCCTCTGAAGAAGAAGACGGCAACGTCAAACGTGTGGGCGACACGGCACTGCAGTCTATCATGTGAGCATCCAATTTCTGCTGCGATCGAAATACACTCAAACACCGTTCGCAAACGAAAATCCTATGTTCCATTGCATTGTGTTGACTACTCACCAACCGGCTCAAATTTTTGATCCAAACGTAGTGACTCACGCCTTTCGATACATATAACAGCATATTGAAATGGTTCTCTTTCTTTCTTTCCGCAAAGTGCACAGGACCTACAACGTCCCACGTTTTCTTTTCATGTCGCCAACGAGATTGAAAACATGAAAAGAATAGGTGGAATTTTGTTTCTCGAAACGTTTAATATCGTGAACAGACATTGGCCAGACGATGTCACGCAAATCGAGATGAGATTCTAATTCATCAAAAGTAGACTGATAAGTGGTGGTACGTTCTAGTCTTCCTCTTATAGGACTACTATTCCCGCGACCGAGACGTTTGTGAAAGACTCCACATGCGAGGGCCCACAGGAAGCATTTCTCATCTCGATTATGCACATTAATAACAGCGTGGGCGACAAGCAATGCTATCGGGGGAGGGGAAGATATGACGATCCACTGTGAGCGACAGGCTCAAAAAGATGAATATGAACGTGAAGGCCGACAATTTTGTAGAGTGCTTTTCCACTCTCTCGTTCCTGAAACTCATCGAATTTTGGAATTGATGGGATCGACAATACGTTGAGAAAAAAATTCCGCGATATTATCACTTTGAGCCACCACAGCTGCGCGAGCGTTTAGAAAGATAGGCTGTATCTCTCCGACAATTTCGTGCGTCACGGGATGATCTCGTTCAATCATGAAATGACATTCGAGTTGTGCAAAAATTTTGAAACTAGGACTTGATGGAGAGAACAGTTCAAACAACTTGTGTTGGAACGGAACTTGACAGCGATTGAGAAACGTGAGGGGATCGATGTCATTTGAAGCATTAGCAATGATACCTCGCTGCACCCGACTGTTTAAAGACCGCACGACGTCCGCCCATTGGAGAGCATTTGCATGGTCTGAACCATGTTGTTGTGTCGGTGGATGCTGACGGCGATCTATAGAAACAAAAACAAATGCGCGGAAAAAAATGAATGTCTATTCAACAAGAACGCGCCGCTATAAAAGCAATGTATTTTCATTGTGAAATGAACCGTGATCATGGACTTGACGAATCGCAGGTGATGGAGATGACGTCCGCGGTGACGACTGCGGCGTCGTTGATGTTGACGGTCGAGCCACAGACTCACGCTGCTCACGACGATAACGATGCAACACGTGTTTCTTCATCTTATGAAAAAAGATGAACGAATTAAAATTTAAAAATATGAAATAAGGAACATTTTCTAAAACATATTAGAATAATTGATTAGATTCAGATGTGTGTTACGATTCGTCACGAACGCCCGACTAACGACCCGAAGCCTCGGGACGTGTATTTATATAGCAGACGGAGGAAGAGCGTGACATCACCTCAAGACATATATTTCTATTGCATCAGGTCGTTGGCCCGCTGCCGAGGCCTTGGCCCGCTGCCAAGCACGGAGCGCGGCGGTGCGGTCGACGGCCTTGGCCCGCTGCCAAGCACGGAGCGCGGCGGCGCGGTCGTCGGCCTTGGCCCGCTGCCAAGCACGGAGCGCGGCGGTGCGGTCGACGGCCTTGGCCCGCTGCCAAGCACGGAGCGCGGCGGTGCGGTCGTCAGCCTTGACCCGCTGCCAAGCACGGAGCGGGGCGGCGCTACGAAACATCTGCTCGTCAGGAGGCCGCACGGTTGGCCCGCTGCCGACCTCCGAAGCCGCGTAGCGGCGCTACGAATAGCTCGTCGGCCTTGGCCCGCTGCCATCCTCGGACGACGCGCGGCGGCGCTACCTGGTCGTAGGCGTTCGTCCGACTGATGCAACACATTCATTTCGTATTTTACCCCCCACGAACTTCCTCATCGTTCGAAAGTGGGGGAGATCTCACGGAACTATATAAACCCATGTCTTTTACACACTACACATCAGTCCTGTGCTGACGCTGACTGCCTGTAAGGAATATGTCCTGGTCAGAAACGTTCTGTTCGCGGTGAGGGTGAAACTCCACAGTTGAAGAAAATGAAAAAGCGGTAAGATTTATAAGTGACTTGTTATAATTTTATAGATTAATTTATGTTATTAATTTTTGCTATCTTTTAGACACGTTGAAATTGAAAGTAAATGAGGAGAAAGAAGATTTGTTATAATTTTATAAGTTAATTTATAATATTTTGTTATCTTTTAGACATGTCGAAATTGAAAGTGAATTACGGAAAGAAGGATGTTGGGTGCGGATGTTGCTGAAATTGATTTAGACGCTGTTGATCTCACTCAAGTGGAGAATGACGAGGAGGAGGCGTACCGCCTTGCGCTTTTAACAGCGCAAATGGGGGCCACTTCTCCCCCCAACCTACACAAGCGGCTCCATCGTCACAAATAGCGGTGACTTCTCACACGCATCTTCCATCTTTTTTGCCAACAAGTCATCCTCCTTCACCAACGATGATTGTGGTGGATCAAAAAACAGCCCCCGAGATTAATAGACAACAATGATTGTCCAATATTTCTATATACACCACCACTCGAACAGTAAGTAAACAAAAATTTTTGTATTAAAAATTCAAAGAAATACATCTATTAAAATATAAAAATTTTTATGCAGAAATCCATGGGACATGATAATTAAAATGAGTGAGGGTAAACGGAACCCCAAAAATGGGACGATTTCCCAAAGGCGTGGGATTCCAAATCACCGACGTCAGAAAGATAATTTCGCAGACTTACAATCATGAAAGCTACTCTGCCACCGTGGCCAAGACGTATGACGTTTTTCCTACCAGTCAGGTACCTAGAAAATTATATAATTTAAATGATCTATAACAATTATTGCATGTATTTTACTAAATATTGTATTGAAGCATTTTAATTTTAGAAACATTTTCGAAACACTTCATGAAAAAATATTTTAATTTGTATTTTAGTATTGCATTACTATTCTTGAATTTTTGTTTAATGTTTTAGGTTTACAAAATGGATTGATGACATTGGTGTAGAAGCATTCCTCGCAGCAGAGCCCCTATGCCTTCTATTTTGGCAAAAACACAAACAACGCATATGTACTTCTCATTTACGCAAAGGAACAATTATTCAAAACAGAGTGTTGGAGAAACGTCTACAATTTAGCGTTACAATATTTAAAACATTAAAAATTTGTAGAGAGAAAATTGAAATAAAATCAACTATTTTGTAAAATTGTAACTTTTTTTTTTGTAATGACCTTCCATATTCACTATGTTCTCACATACCTCGCCTCCATCCTCTCCTGTGATACTATTAAAAATACAAAAATTAAAAAAAATTAAAAATGATTATTGAAAACAGAATGTGGAAGAAACGTATACAATCATGCTTTAAAATATTTAAAACATTAACAAATTTGTAGAGAGCAGCTTGAAATAAAATGAAATTTTAAAACTTTTTATAATTACTTTCCATATCACTATGTTCTCAAATACCACACTTTATCCTCTCCACTAATGATATTAAAACAAAATTGAATAAAGACTATACAAATAAATTTTATTGACAAAAAAACACACAACTTACACAAGAAAAAGGAAAAATATTAAAAAATACACACATTGAAAATAAAAATTGATTATTGAAAACAGAATGTTAAAGAAATGTATACAACCATGCTTATGTTCTCAAATACCTCACTCTATCCTCTCCACTAATGATATTTAAAACAAAATTGAAAAAAGACTATACAAATAAATTTTATTGACAAAAAACACACAACTTACACAAGAAAAAGGAAAATATTAAAAAAAATATACACATTGAAAATAAAAATTGATTATTGAAAACAAATGTTAAAGAAACGTATACAACAATGCTTATGTTCTTAAATACCTCACTCTATCCTCTCCACTAATGATATTAAAACAAAATTGAATAAAGACTATGCAAATAAATTTTATTGACAAAAAACACACAACTTACACAACAACATAACGGAGAAACAAAATACACAAACTTACACACGAAAAAAAGGAAATATTTAAAAAAAAACACACATTGAAAAAATAAAAAATTGATTACGGTGAACGACATCTGCAACAAAGGGAGAAGTAAAATAGTTAATCATCATGGTTTTTTTTTTGTTGTTTTTTTTTAAGAACAAACAATGTAAATGAATCAAAACTTACTATTCTGTAGCCCGCCACTCGTCTCGACTTCGCCGCAAGCGCATGATGATTGGCAGCGGTGGCGGCGGCGGACGGGGTGGTGGCGGCTGCGGACTGGGCGGCTGCGGACTGGGCGGCTGCGGACGGGGTGGTGGTGGCGGCTGCGGACTGGGCGGCTGCGGACGAGGTGTTGGTGGCGGCGGAGGGGGCGACGGAGGGAGCACCTCCTCCGTTGCTGGTCATCACCACATCCTCGTAACGTGGCGGGGGGGGCGACGCCGGGGGCCGGGGACGACCCGCGCACCTCCAGCACGTACTCCACGTACGCTTGTATGGGGAGGTTCGACTTGGCAGTGGTCCGGCGTTGTTTGACACCGCCTGCACACCGCCTCCGGCTCGCAGGAAACAGAGGACGTCCGGCCAAGACGAAAATCGTCCTGGGGCGTCTTCCCCATCGCGTCTCACTGCGTGTTCACACGCCCCCGCAAATAGTAAAAATTGACCGCCGTTAGCGCCCGCGAGCGGCAGGCGTAGTGGAGCGGCGTCCCGATCGTAATGATCTCGGCGATCGACAGAATTCGCCGAGATTGAGGCAGAATATTAGCCCATCAATGTCATTGTATGCTGCGGCGTAGTGAATTACACTGCGCCCGAACGGATCGGAGATGAGCAACCGCGCGTTTGGAAAATGCAAAAATTCCCTCCAATCGAGCGGATTCATTTTCCCCGTCCGTATCGTTCACAGGCTGAAGAAGAACTGTGTATTTATGTTATTCACATAGCGCGCCTTCGCGTTGGTCTTGAAGCGCGCTGAATTTAGCGACGCCACGTGTGGTCGCCCCACGCGCTCTCTCGCGAGCGCGCGAGCGAGCGAGCGCCGCACCACACCAACTTTCAACGTTCGTCACTAGAGTGCATCTCAAGGCACATTCCAACTCTCGCTACGAGATGCCTCATGCGCTCTCTGTCGTGCGAGCGCCACACCACACCAACTTTAAGTGTTCGCCACTAGAGCGCATCTCAAGGCGCATCTCGCTACGTGGGCGCTCTAGCATGCTACGAGAACATGCACCTATAAAACACAGTGTCACTTCATCAAGAGCGTTAGTGCAGGTGTCACGATGGATAGTTTTGGTCACTGCACGCGAGACCGTCATGCGTGATGAAGCGACGACACTTGAATGAATTGCGTCATGAAATTGCAAAAGACAGAGTGTCTACATCTTTGAGTGATGAGGAAAAGAGTGTTTTGAGTGAGAATATAAAAAGCGAATGTGAATCTGCAATGAGAAAGCTTTGACACAGTTTGTAAAGAACGAAATAAGAAATGCGTTGAGCGTGCACGAAAAGAACGCTAGATCTTTGATGGATTCGGAAAAGGTTGATGTGAAGAAGTTTGTAAAGAGCGAAATACAGAGAGTCATGGTGGAGCACGAAAAGAAGGTTCCGCCTGCGCTTCTGGCAAGTTTGCCTGTAGTCGGTTCGTCTGGGAATTTCAATTTTAACTACAAACGTATTCGCCAAGTGGGCCCCGGCAAAGAGAATGATGACGTGGTGATTAAGAGCCAATTGGATGCCGCGAAGGCCGATGCAATACAACATGCGAATCATCTTTTAGGTGTGCTTACAAAAAAGCTTCAGGACGCGAATGAGCGAATCGACAGACTCGAACCATTCGCGCACGGCAAAGGAGAATAGTGTTGTCATCTGGAGGAGACTTCCTTATATATTTTAACATGTGTTGTCATGTTTTAGTACTGTCATGGTGCGCACCGTGTGTACAACGAAACGACGAGAGCGTGTAGATCATCTGATCCGTCTGATCGCGCGTTCAGAAGTGTCAGGAGAAGGAGAAGAAGAGTGAGGGCTTTGAGTGGTGACAGCGACGGTGATTCTCGTCCGGGTGAGAGGATGACACCATCGCCATCTGCAATGGGTCGCGGCATTTTACGAGGTCGCGGCGGTCCGTGCAGGAAGCGAGGGAGAGGTGTGCGAACGAGGAGAAGGAAAGGAAGGAAGAGTAAGAGAGGCGGCTTTCTTCCCGCCCTCATCCCACTCATTCCCTCCATCCTAAGCGGACTGAGCGCGCTGGGTGCTGTCGCAGGTGGCGCTTCCGCTATCGCGACCGCTGTGAAAAACGCGAAAAGCAAAAATCAAGAATTAGCGGAAATGATGCGACACAATAAAGTCATGGAAGAATCCAAAAAAGGATCGGGCGTGTTGCTAAGGGCCGCGAAAATGCTGCGGGGGAGAAGGAGGAGGACGGGGAGGAGGAGGTCTCGAAAAAACTAAGTAGTAGAGTACCGCGCCGAGCGCTCACCCATGAAGAAATGACACGTTTCGTGAAGGTGTTGAAGATTCCTCATTTTCGAGGTGTGTTCACCCGAGACGAGCTGCCCCGAAAACCTAGGGCGGAGCGTGAGTGCGGCGTCGTCAATCTCGATGACGTCAACGGCGGCGGTACTCATTTCGTCGCTTACGTGAAGCGAGGCCGAACGGTTCGTTACTTCGATTCGTTCGGCCTTCCGCCCCCTCCCGAATTCCTTCGATACGCGCGTGGGAGCCGCGTGACGTACAACACGCGTCAGGTTCAACACTACAACGCGAACAATTGCGGCAAGTTATGTTTGCAGTTTCTTTTTCACGAATGGAAGAAGAAAAAGGAAGACTAAACACCGTACGTTGTCATTTCACTCGTGACGATTGTGTCATGCGTACGTACACTCTCATCGGGAAGGGGCCGGAGATCTCGGTGAAATTTGCGCCGGGCGTCGACCTCTCGAACGACGTGTACGAGGTTGCGTTAGTGCATCTCAGCACCGTTCACACCGTTCGCAACGTAAAGGACGGTCACAACCAACTCCACTACGAAGTTGTTGAGGAGGGTGGGGCTCCAGCCACCTATGTGCTGGTGGTCCCTCCGGGGACGTATACCTTAGAAGACATCCATCATTGTATATCGAATATTCTACATCAACAGTTTCCCAGTGACTTTGCGGCGAAGAAGCACTTTTTCGATTTGGAAGCGGACCCGTACACGAACAAAGTGCGCGTCAACACGTCGTTCACGCTGCATTTCGAGCACGCCGAGTCCATCGGTCCTCTCCTCGGATTTTCAAGGACCGTGTCACCCACACTTTTTGGAAAGTACGTGACGGCCGATGCTGCGCCGACGATTGTGAAAGATTTTGAAGTGTTCGTGACGTGTAACGTGATCGAAAGCGGGTATATAAACAATCGAATAGCCCACGTGCTTTATCAGTTTCACGTGAACGATTTACCCGCCGCCGTCGTCGAAGAAAGACCGACCGAAAAAAATCTTTCACCGCGTCACGCGGCGTTTTATCGACGAGTTATCGATTCGACTAGAGAACGCGACCGGTGAACTGATTCCGTTGTACTCGGAAACACCGCTGTCGTGCACCTTACTCGTACGCCCCAGAAGCAATCACAATGCCGCTTTCTTCTAAAAAGCACTATAAAATGCAGGTCGTGTCGCGACCGAGGCACAGAGTGCTTTGTCCACTCACCACGCTCACACCATTCAGTCGCCAAACCTTACGAGCGCTGGGTTACAGTATTTTGCTAAAGAAGAAAACCAGAAAAAATGTCGTCGAAGAAAATGAAGACCCATCATCACTCTTCAACGGAATTTGTAGACGAACACGCGATCGACATTCTCCGCAGGGAGAATATAAAACACCACATCGTCAACGAAGCTGTTCACGAACACTTTCCGTACATTAAATCGTTTGGTCAAAACGACGAAATTCGCATTACTATCGTGAATAAGGATGCCGTTCTTTTACCTTGCGAGAGTTCGCTCGTCATTGCGGGATCTGCCGTCAAAAAGGACAGCACAGATCGCACGAACTGCGAATTGATCAACAACGCTTTCGCTTTTCTTTTTAGCGAAATTCGTTACGAAATCAACAACGTCATCGTCGACGTTGTGAAAAATCCGGGCATCACGAGCACGATGAAGAACGTGTGTTTCCTTTCGCCAGCGGAAAGAAGATCGTTCGGCAATGCGTGTTGGACCGAAGATCTCAAGTTATACAACGCGTCAGGCAAGTGCAAAACCGAACTCATGCTCAGTAAGATCGGCGGAAAATTTTACGGAATCGTGCCGTTACGACTGTGGATGGGATTTTTCGAAGATCACACGCGTATCATGACCGGCGTGAAACACGATCTCGTTCTCATTCGAGGTCGTCATGATAATCGATGTCTCACGACGACAGCGGAATCGCCGAACGAAACAACGATTAGCGTGACGGACGTGATTTGGAGAATGCCTCATTTGACGCTGAGCGATGCTGCTTCCCTCGCGGTGACGAGAGTGCTGGACAGCCGGCGACCGATCCCCCTGCCATTCAGACGATGGGAACTTCACGAATACCCCAACGTTCCAAGCGGAGGAAAGGGACCGTTTCAGTGGACGGTAAAGACTGCCGCAAAAGAGGACCATCCCCTGTACATTTTCTTTGGAATGCAAACGGGGAAAGACGCGAACCTGAAACAGAATTCGGGCGAATTCGACGGTAATGATATGACAAGAGCTAAACTGTATTTAAACGACGAGTTTTACCCTTATTCCGAACTTCAATGCAATGTAAAATTTTATACTGGAGATGAAAAATGGCACCCGTATCTCTTTGAAATGATGAAAAATGCGGAACGTTCTTACTACAATCGCAATCCCATATCGAATATGGAATATTGGTATTTGAATACTTGGTTTCCTATAATCTTATGGGACGTCTCCGCCAGAGCGTCTGCCGTCCTCCCCTCGCAAACCGACATCAAGATCACGTGGGAAACGGGTACAGCTATGCCAGCTGACGTCACGGCGTATTGTGTCATTATCTACAAAACGGAAGTGCAATACGCACCCATTGACGACTTTGTGGTGAAGAAAAACGTGATCGTATAAGAAGTCGCGTGTGTCGCTCACTGTCATCATTCCGTGTCTTTCCTTCACGCGATGATGAACGAAGAAGAAAAACATCTTCCATCTGCTTCGCTCGGTCAAGACGACGTTGGTTCGTCTTCTTCGTGCGATTCGCAACTCGCAGTTTTTATCAAAGAAAACATGGAGGAGGAGGAGGACATGGAGGTGAGAGCGACGTCGCCCGATTTTCCTTCAGCATGCAGTCAACCCTGTCCGAGACATTGTACGTCGAAAAAGAAGAAGAAGAAAACCGAGAAGGTCATAAAAAGAAGAGAGCAAAAGAAAAAAACAACACGACGTCGATTGAACAAGACGACAATGGAATCCCCCTCACCGGATGCGGTCTGTTGTGATCTTTTTCCTCTGGACGTCAGCAAATGCGCACGGCACGCAGCGGAATGGTTAACGAGAGCATTCGAGATGGCGATTGCTTCTGCCGCAAAAAGCAGACGTGTATAAATGCTGTAGTTTTTAATGTTTTAATAAATTTTTTTTATTTAAATTTTTTCATTTCTACTCCCTATCACACACCGAGTAGGCCTTTTCCCCCTTCTCCCTCTCTCTCCTGAACCTACAAGTTTAAAAATGTTTTAAAACTAGTTTACTTCGATCGCATGCAAACAGTCTCTCTTTCTTATCGCAGGGTGATGGATGTGGTTGAGCAATCGGTGAAACTGCCCGTCGTGAACGTGACGGCCTTATGGTGCGGGCAAGACGATGAGAAAAAGAGCCGACACGGGCCGCTCTTCCCCGATAGCGTGCGCGCTCTTATCGTGGGACCTTCCGGATGCGGAAAGACAACGTGGTCGTCTCGCTTCTCACCGAACAGTTCGGACTGTCCTTTCTCAACGTGTATTTATATTCCACCACAGACATGCAGCCCATGTACACGTACTTGAAACAAGTCTGCGACGGACTCCTTCCTTTTCATTCGTTTTCGCAGCACGATAGCATCGTGCCGCCTGCCGAGGCCGCACCCGACTCGATTTTCATTTTCGACGACATCGCCACCGAAAAACAAGACTGCATCAAAGCCTACTTTGCATGCGGAAGACATAAACATACGGACGTGCTCTACCTCTGTCAAACATACACCAAAATTCCCAAGCAACTGATTCGAGATAACGCGAATATGATTGTCATCTTCCGACAAGACGATAACAACCTCGAGTATATCTACAAAGAACACGTCGGAAACGATTTTAAGTCATTCAACGATTTTAAGACCATGTGCTCTGACGTGTGGAACGGTGGCCGTTTCGCTTTTGTGGTGATATGTAAACCTAGTGCACTGCAACACGGACGATATCGATCGGGCTTCGATCGGTTTCTCGTGCCGTCGAACGATGGTGGCGGTGTTTGTAAGCATATATAAACTCTTTTCTTTCACACTCCTCTTCACTCTACGCCATGGTGTACGTGCGACCGCATTTCAATGACGCGGGAAGGCGACGCGGAAGGGGCATCCTAGGACGCGTGCTGAATCGGGCGATAGACAAGCTTCCCTTTGAAGTTCACATTCCCGGTGGTTATCAATTTTGCGGACCCGGCACGCAGCTCATGAAGAGACTGCAAAGAGGCGACCGTGGTATGAATCCTTTGGACGAAGCGTGTAGAGAACACGACATTGCCTATCACAACTTCAAAGGAGGGGAGGAACGCAAAAGGGCGGACGAAGCGCTCGCCAAGGCAGCGTGGAAGCGAGTCAAGTCCAGAGACGCGAGTCTCGCTGAAAGAGCGGCCGCGCTCGGTGTGGCGGGTGTGATGAAACTGAAATCCAAAATAGGAGGACGTGTGAAAAATAAAACGGCTTTGCGAAACGTGAGAAGAAAGACAAAGAAAAAAGTAGACATCGAAACCACTAAAAATAACAAAAGATCAACATAGACTTGAAGACGCTCCATGCGCTCGAGAAAGCGAAAAAGAGCTTGCGTGGAAAGAACGTCCTCCCCCTTCCTCATCACCGCGTTCTCCCCTTCGACCCGAAACGTCGGAAGAGAGATTGAAAAGGGAGGTGGAGAAGGCGCGTGACAACATTCGCAACAAAATGAACATCTTGCAAGAAGCCGAAACGATGCGCAATCGATTACTTGATACATATCTCACGACACCCGTCTCCAAAGCGCTACCTCAAAGAAGATAGACATGAAAGATGAACCTTCCACGCGTGTTCCTATCAAATCGGAAACAAGAGAAGAAGAAGGTGATGACGACGTCTTCCAACACTCCTTCGAAACCGCCCCAGTGCGCGAGGACGACGACGAAGAACGGAAAGAAGAGTTCGAAGATGAACATTGGAAAGAATTTGTATCCCGTTTGAGGGATGCTTCCAACGAGCAATCCGATATCATTTTAGGGCCGTACTTTGTGAACGGACGCCCTTACATCGGTAACAGTCCAATGGAAATTCGCCCGGAAGATGGAGCATTCTTCGTTCAGGGACATAAATTCCATCCCGACCCAGGTCTTCTCGAACTACTTTTTGATAAAAAACCCCAACTCGAACACGCCACGAGAGACGATTGGAGGCATTACAAAAAATTCTCGAACTCAGTTCCGCACACAGGCAGAGGTACAGACCGAAACTGCCCTATATCACAAGGGATAGAACCTACAAATGGGTGGTATGGAAATATCGTAATGTTATCGCACGTCTTTTCGAAAAGGGAGATAGACAGAGCAAACGTCTTGAAGAAAACAAAGCAAAGAAGGGGAAGGGACTACGTTTCGTGACGGCACCCAACTACAAATATTGGCGCGATCCGAACACACTCGTGGAGAGGCTAAGACTTTTGCACGCTTCGAAAGCTGCCGGACACAATGGACTCGACGGAGAAATAGTAGAAATAGAGGATGAATTGCGTGACGCCGGTATTATCGCTTAGCGCCTCTGACCATGCAGAAGAAGAAGACGTCCGTGTCGACCGTTCGACAAGGACTCGCTGCGGAATTGCACGCGCCTGCCCGACGTCGTTACGCGAGACGGCGCGTCATTACGCAAGGACTCGATGATCTATGGCAGGCGGACTTGGTGGACATGCAACCGTACTCGAAAAGCAATCGAGGCATGCGTTACATTCTCACCGTCATCGACGTGTACAGCAAGTACGCCTGGGCGGAAGCGATAAAGAAAAAGACTGGAGCGGAAGTCGTCAAGGCTTTCGAGCGCATCGTGAGGTCGAGCGGTCGAGTGCCCCGCTTCCTACAAACCGACCAAGGCACCGAGTTTTACAATACCGCGCTCAACGAAGTGGCTCCGAGAGCGTGGCATTCATCATTATTCCACCTTCTACAACGTGAAGGCCGCCGTTGTTGAACGTTTCAATCGAACGCTCAAGGAGCGGATGTGGAGGCGTTTCACCGCCGAGGGAACGCGACGCTGGACCCTTATGCTCACCAGCCCTCCTCCGAGATTACAACAATACCACCCATCGAACCATCGGTATGAAACCGAAAGACGTCAAAGACGATCGCCTCATGCGAACGGTGTACGCTCAAGTGAAAACGCTCGACCCGCGTCTCCTGAGGAAAAAGAATCGATTTCACGTCGGCGACGTCGTGCGAGTGAGCACGTACAAAAGTTCACCGTTTCGGAAGGGCTACGAAGCGCGATGGGGAACCGAACTCTTTAAAATCGTTCGTGTGCATCTCTCGAATCCCGTCACGTACTCGCTAGAAGACCTGCAAGGTGAACCGATCAAGGGTCGCTTCTACATCGAGGAATTGCGTCGCACGCGCTATCCCGATCGCTATTTAGTCGAGCGCGTCGTCCGCAGAAAGGGTCCGCTTCGCCTCGTGAAATGGCTCGGATTCGACTCTCGGCACAATTCGTGGGTGCATGCGAGAGACATTGAACAAGTAGTGGAGTGGGGAGAGATTGACGTCACAGGCGAGTATAAAAGGGACGACGACACCGTGGACGGTGAGTCAGTCGAGAGCGATTGTCCGCTGCTTGTACATGGAAGAGAGACAAACCCTTCACCTCGATTTGTTTTCCCCTGTGGTGCTTGTTGATTGTTGTCATGTGGCGCTTCTTACAACACATGTTTAACGAAGAACAACAAGAAGAAGAACAACCTATTCAACTACAGGAAGATGAAGAACAACTGGAATTGCAACATATGCAAAACCTTACGAAACGCTGGTCGTCTTCGTTGAACTTGGATGAGCCTTCCTGCCCCACATCCATGTCGTCACAACCGCGCACACCGTGGTGCGAAGATGCACCATTGGTCGATGTTGGCAATGGAAATAAGGAAAATGAAGAACCGCCGAGAAACGCTTCTTTTTTTGAGAGTTGCAGAATTAGAAAACGTAGAATGAGAAGAAGAAAACAACACATGGAGTTCAGTGGAACTTCAGAGTTCAGTGGAACTTCAGCTGTCGTTGTTGTTCAAGGTTTTTCGATGGGAGATAGGTTCATCATCAAAGTGCTGACCGTCATCCGTCACTCCATGAACGAGGACAATCATGAGCGGATCGTGAAGACATTCACCTTTCGACCGCCGTGCCCTTTTTCGACACTGGATAGTATGGACAAGACGCACGTGTGGTGGATCAAATCATTCCATCACGCTACACCGCCCTGGAGTTCAGGTGTTTACGATTACAGTGAAAGATACATTGTGAGTAGAAAAGCCTTAGAAGGTGTCTCAAAAATATACCTCAAGGGTGGGCAAAAGGAAAAGTGGTTGGAGAATCTACTCAATGACAAAATTCGCTTTAGAATTTTCAATCTGGAACTGTTTGCTTGTCCACCACTAAAGGAATGCTTGCGTAGGTATCGCGACCTCTACGCGTGTGACCATGTCGGCTTAGCTGCGCAAAACGTCATCGCTCTGTACGAATGGATCATGACAAATCGACCGGACTTGTTTACAGAAGAGAAGAAGAACATCGTCCCGTTGCATGACAACAACACATCACACTTTCTGTGATGTGACGTCATTTCCTCTACCATGAGCGAGTGTCATAAGTACGCTCTCGGACCGTTGGAGCGTCACTACGATGCAAACCGCCGTTCCTGCCGCTCGTCCTCCAATTGCAATATCATTACATACTGTGTAAGTGTGCGCGTGTGACATGCATTGTCTAGATATTACCATTCTCGCTTTCATCGTTCTGGAATTTGCATGCGTGTTTGCGGCTTTCATCTGTTTCCTGATTTGAAATGAAAATGGAAACACCACCATCCTCTCCTCTTCCGCCTCCTTTTGAGGAAGTGCATTCCACCGAATCTTGCACCATCTGCGATGACAATGGCACTCGGATGGCGAGCACGCCGTGCCACCACATTTTTTGTGTTGATTGCATACAAAGATGGTTAGATGTCAGCAACACCTGTCCCATGTGCCGTCGCACAATAAAACCTCCTCCCCCACCTGAACACGAATCAACTCCAACTCTAGATGAAGTCTTCGACATGTTAGTAGTATTGTTTTACATGTTGACATCCATGAACGAATCGAGTTCCGATTCCAGTGACGAAGATCACGTCTTATACATTCTCGATTTCTGACTCGATCGACACGTGGTGGGGGTGACGTCACTGCTGAACATCCATGAGCTTACCCCCCCCCCATGGACTCATAAAACGACGCAATGAAACGGTGCGCTCGTCACTTCATCATGAGCGCCAGTCAAGCAAACATGATGGTCTTCTCCAGCTCGGACGAAGAAGATGTCGGGGAGGAGGAGGTGTACGATGACGAGGTGCATTCAAATGCTGAAGAGGAGGAGCAGGAGGTGGACGTAGACGCTTGCACACTTCCGGCATGTGCTGCCACCAAAGAGTATGTGCATGAATTCATCGATTGCGCTATTCGAGATGTGACACAAGATGCCGAACGTACAATCATGAATCATATCTCTCCACTCAAGAATGCGATTGAACAGGTCACTGACACCCAATCCAGAATCATGGACAATATTTCTCTGATAAAGAACACACTAGAAAAGGTGACCGACACACAATCCAGATGTCTCCGTCAATGGGCGCCCGCTACTCCCTTTAACGCTGATCTTTGGCGCATTTCAAATACGTCTACTCCTCAAGACGACAAAGATGTCGCCAATAAAGCGTACGTCGACTACAACATCAAAAACATCAACAACATCATCGCAAACGTCAAGACGCAACTCGACGCATTTCCCAAACTCCGGCGCAGCAAACAGGAAAACATCAACGTGATGGAAAAACGACTCGTCAACATGGCGCTGCCCCAACACAAGGCAGACGGTGCCACGAAAGCCTATGTGGATATGAAAATCAAGCAAGAAATTGCTAAAGACGCTGCCACGAGAGCCTATGTGGATACGAAAATCAAACAAGAAATTGCTAAATGTCTCAACAAACAAACATAACTCATTTTCTGTATGACTACATTCAATTGATTTTTTCATGAAAAATTATTCAATCCATTGTACGGTGAGGAAGAACCCCACCACATCTTGATGTATTTTGTTGTGCAATAAATGTCACGTTGAACAGCAATTCTCTCTATCATTCACCCTACGTCACCACCAGGCAGGGACTCCCTCCTTTTTTTTCTTTCTTTTTTTTTAACGCGTCCGAACAGGGGCTCTTGCACCCTGGACTAGAGCGCGCGCCACACGTGGTTCTCCACGTTGCTCACAGGGCGCGCCACACGCGGTTCTCCACGTTGCTCACAGGACGCGCTGCGAGCCGCTCCCACCGCGCGCGCGTGGCCTCCGCCTATTTTAGCACAGCCGCAGCGGTGGGGGACGCGCGCGACGACCACCGCGAAGCATCACACCCCTCCTCGCAGCTCGCTTCGCCAGCGATGACGCCGTGGCGCAGCGGTAAACGCGCCGCTCCAACGCCACTCTTCGCCACGTCGCTGGTTCGATCCCGAGCTCATCCGAGCCATTTTTGAAAGGACCGCACGCCGCCGACGCACGCCCACCCCACACCCTCCGACCACCCAACACTTCCCGACACCGCTACCCAGAGCGCGCCGCCAGCCAGGCCAGCCCAGGCCCCCCACCCCCGGCCCACCCCGCGGAACGACCTTGTCACCAAGGCCGCCGGGGGGTTGTTGACACCACACAGGGCCGCCAACATGGCCGCGGTGTGTTGACAAACACAGCGGGCGGCCACTCATGGGCTTCAGTGCCAAGATGGCGGCCGTAATGGGCTTAAGTGCCAAGATGGCGGCGGTCAGATGGCCGCCACTCCTGGGCTTAAGTGCCAAGATGGCGGCGGTTTGTTGACAAACACAGGCCGTTCTAAAAGGTGGCGCCAAGATGGCGGCGGTTTTGTTGTGATGCAGAACCGGTCATTATAAAAGGTGGCGCCAAGATGGCGGCCGCTAATGGGCTTAAGTGATGCAGAATCGGCATGGCTAATTGGCTTAATTGGCTTAAGTGATGCAGAACGGCACTTTCCTACTACTTTCGGTACTCGAATGCGTTGATCGCTCGTAGACACTTTGCTTCTCCAACTCCTGGATCTTGAAGCTTAATTTCCTAATGCACAGCTGGGCTTCGGTTAATTCAGCTTCAAGTCTCCGAAGTATTCTCTCGCTTCGATCACATTTGGGGCACGTGGATACCGACGATTCAGTAGCAGGACCAGGATTTTGCTCAACTCCGCCGATCACAAGAAGAGTGGCCAAAACTGCTGCGCAGAGCAAAGCCACGCCGTCGCCGGACCGCACGCGCACCGCTTGCCCCTTCGCCACCCGGAAAACACACAGGCGCCCTGCCCAGATGCCCACGCGGGCGCGGTAAACCGCCAAGTCGCAACCCATGGCCTTTCACTTTACGGAGCTGCTCCGAAACACGTCCTAACACGACGACTACCTGTAGACGACTCCCTACCTGTAGACGTTACCTACCTGTTAATGAGATATTTGGTTTAACTCAGAGAATTAAGCATGTAAGATAAAAAACCTCTAAACGCATTATAGTCATCATTATTTTATTTATAATTTCCCAAAACTGCAGCATGATTTTTGAATCCTATTCACCACCGTCAGATCTGCCAGTAATGTTCATTAAAGAAGCAGCACATTGCTACTTTTCTTTTAAATAATAAATCATATCTACCAGTCCAACAGAAAATGCATTATGTTCACTTGTGGTTATTAATTTACCGTGGATATTCCCTGTCTCGTCTGTAACGTCTCAGAGAGAAATGTTCCTGTCGCACGGGTTCCGTCGGCTGGAGTAAATTTTTTGCAAAGGCTCACTTAAGCCAATCAGTGTCTTATTAAAACAATCAGTAAATTTGTTTAGAGCATTCGTTGACGGTTGAAGGGGGGAAACTTCGTAGCGGCATTTTCATAATTCAGCCCCGGGCAGCGACTGTCAGAGCTGGGAAAGCCGCCTTTAAGAGGGAGGACGCGAGTCCGGTCGAGTAAAAGTTCCCCGCTAAAATCCGCCGCGAGCGACGAAATGGAATTAGGTCTCCATTAAGAGGTTCGGAAGCGGCGGCAGCGGGCGGGGGAGCAACGAACTAGGCGTGGTAAGAGGAGGATGATACGGGCAGAAGGCAATGGCACGACAGTGCAAAAGGGTGAGGGGAAGGTGAGGGACTGCAGTGGAAGAAAGGGAATGCTGGAGGTGGCGGGGAAAATAGAATGGGATTGCCAAAGGTGGAAACGGAACGAACCAGGGAATGGATGCGGGGATGGATGAGAATATTAAGATAGAAGGGGAGGGTGGAGGAATGGGAGTTGGCGGATGCTGGGATGGAGGAGGTAGCAAGAAAAGAAAGTAGAATGAAGGCGTAGGTCGGAGTGAAGCAGAGGGAGTGATAGAAGAGCGGACAGGGTAAAAGATGGAGGATAAAGTAAGTAATGGCAAAGTGGGAGAGGAAGGAAAGACAAGATTGGAAGGGGACGCTCAAGAGGAGGAGAATAATGTGAAGTCTGATGGATGATGATTCCACTGATGGATCAGTGGAATAAGTGAAGAGATCAAAAGAGTAAAAGGTGGGAGAAGATATGATAGTGAAAAAGAATGCTTTTGTGGATAGAGTTGAACGAAGTGAAAGGAAATGGCGGCATGCAGTAATATTCTATGCAGCGGAAGAGAAGACGTTGCGAGTAGTGAGGTGGTAGGAATGTTAAAGGAGCGGGAACGAAAATTGACAAAAACTACGAAAAATTTAATGCAGGTGATATTGAAA
>JAHLJT010007802.1:0-30000 GCA_031308135.1 Acheta domesticus
TCCCCCCCCCCCCCCCCCCCCCCCCCCCCCCCCCCCCCCCCCCCCCCCCCCCCCCCCCCCCCCCCCCCCCCCCCCCCCCCCCCCCCCCCCCCCCCCCCCCCCCCCCCCCCCCCCCCCCCCTCCCCCCCCCCCCCCCCCCCCCCCCCCCCCCCCCCCCCCCCCCCCCCCCCCCCCCCCCCCCCCCCCCTCCCCCCCCCCCCCCCCCCCCCCCCCCCCCCCCCTCCCCCCCCCCCCCCCCCCCCCCCCCCCCCCCCCCCCCCCCCCCCCCCCCCCCCCCCCCCCCCCCCCCCCCCCCCCCCCCCCCCCCCCTCCCCCCCCCCCCCCCCCCCCCCCCCCCCCCCCCCCCCCCCCCCCCCCCTCCCCCCCCCCCCCCCCCCCCCCCCCCCCCCCCCCCCCCCCCCCCCCCCCCCCCCCCCCCCCCCCCCCCCCCCCCCCCCCCCCCCCCCCCCCCCCCCCCCCCCCCCCCCCCCCCCCCCCCCCCCCCCCCCCCCCCCCCCCCCCCCCCCCCCCCCCCCCCCCCCCCCCCCCCCCCCCCCCCCCCCCCCCCCCCCCCCCCCCCCCCCCCCCCCCCCCCCCCCCCCCCTCCCCCCCCCCCCCCCCCCCCCCCCCCTCCCCCCCCCCCCCCCCCCCCCCCCCCCCCCCCCCCCCCCCCCCCCCCCCCCCCCCCCCCCCCCCCCCCCCCCCCCCCCCCCCCCCCCCCCCCCCCCCCCCCCCCCCCCCCCCCCCCCCCCCCCCCCCCCCCCCCTCCCCCCCCCCCCCCCCCCCCCCCCCCCCCCCCCCCCCCCCCCCCCCCCCCCCCCCTCCCCCCCCCCCCCCCCCCCCCCCCCCCCCCCCCCCCCCCCCCCCCCCCCCCCCCCCCCCCCCCCCCCCCCCCCCCCCCCCCCCCCCCCCCCCCCCCCCCCCCCCCCCCCCCCCCCCCCCCCCCCCCCCCCCCCCCCCCCCCCCCCCCCCCCCCCCCCCCCCCCCCCCCCCCCCCCCCCCCCCCCCCCCCCCCCCCCCCCCCCCCCCCCCCCCCCCCCCCCCCCCCCCCCCCCCCCCCCCCCCCCCCCCCCCCCCCCCCCCCCCCCCCCCTCCCCCCCCCCCCCCCCCCCCCCCCCCCCCCCCCCCCCCCCCCCCCCCCCCCCCCCCCCCCCCCCCCCCCCCCCCCCCCCCCCCCCCCCCCCCCCCCCCCCCCCCCCCCCCCCCCCCCCCCCCCCCCCCCCCCCCCCCCCCCCCCCCCCCCCCCCCCCCCCCCCCCCTCCCCCCCCCCCCCCCCCCCCCCCCCCCCCCCCCCCCCCCCCCCCCCCCCCCCCCCCCCCCCCCCCCCCCCCCCCCCTCCCCCCCCCCCCCCCCCCCCCCCCCCCCCCCCCCCCCCCCCCCCCCTCCCCCCCCCCCCCCCCCCCCCCCCCCCCCCCCCCCCCCCCCCCCCCCCCCCCCCCCCCCCCCCCCCCCCCCCCCCCCCCCCCCCCCCCCCCCCCCCCCCCCCCCCCCCCCCCCCCCCCCCCCCCCCCCCCCCCCCCCCCCCCCCCCCCCCCCCCCCCCCCCCCCCCCCCCCCCCCCCCCCCCCCCCCCCCCCCCCCCCCCCCCCCCCCCCCCCCCCCTCCCCCCCCCCCCCCCCCCCCCCCCCCCCCCCCCCCCCCCCCCCCCCCCCCCCCCCCCCCCCCCCCCCCCCCTCCCCCCCCCCCCCCCCCCCCCCCCCCCCCCCCTCCCCCCCCCCCCCCCCCCCCCCCCCCCCCCCCCCCCCCCCCCCCCCCCCCCCCCCTCCCCCCCCCCCCCCCCCCCCCCCCCCCCCCCCCCCCCCCCCCCCCCCCCCCCCCCCCCCCCCCCCCCCCCCCCCCCCCCCCCCCCCCCCCCCCCCCCCCTCCCCCCCCCCCCCCCCCCCCCCCCCCCCCCCCCCCCCCCCCCCCCCCCCCCCCCCCCCCCCCCTCCCCCCCCCCCCCCCCCCCCCCCCCCCCCCCCCCCCCCCCCCCCCCCCCCCCCCCCCCCCCCCCCCCCCCCCCCCCCCCCCCCCCCCCCCCCCCCCCCCCCCCCCCCCCCCCCCCCCCCCCCCCCCCCCCCCCCCCCCCTCCCCCCCCCCCCCCCCCCCCCCCCCCCCCCCCCCCCCCCCCCCCCCCCCCCCCCCCCCCCCCCCCCCTCCCCCCCCCCCCCCCCCCCCCCCCCCCCCCCCCCCCCCCCCCCCCCCCCCCCCCCCCCCCCCCCCCCCCCCCCCCCCCCCCCCCCCCCCCCCCCCCCCCCCCCCCCCCCCCCCCCCCCCCCCCCCCCCCCCCCCTCCCCCCCCCCCCCCCCCCCCCCCCCCCCCCCCCCCCCCCCCCCCCCCCCCCCCCCCCCCCCCCCCCCCCCCCCCCCCCCCCCCCCCCCCCCCCCCCCCCCCCCCCCCCCCCCCCCCCCCCCCCCCCCCCCCCCCCCCCCCCCCCCCCCCCCCCCCCCCCCCCCCCCCCCCCCCCCCCCCCCCCCCCCCCCCCCCCCCCCCCCCCCCCCCCCCCCCCCCCCCCCCCCCCCCCCCCCCCCCCCCCCCCCCCCCCCCCCCCCCCCCCCCCCCCCTCCCCCCCCCCCCCCCCCCCCCCCCCCCCCCCCCCCCCCCCCCCCCCCCCCCCCCCCCCCCCCCCCCCCCCCCCCCCCCCCCCCCCCCCCCCCCCCCCCCCCCCCCCCCCCCCCCCCCCCCCCCCCCCCCCCCCCCCCCCCCCCCCCCCCCCCCCCCCCCCCCCCCCCCCTCCCCCCCCCCCCCCCCCCCCCCCCCCCCCCCCCCCCCCCCCCCCCCCCCCCCCCCCCCCCCCCTCCCCCCCCCCCCCCCCCCCCCCCCCCCCCCCCCCCCCCCCCCCCCCCCCCCCCCCCCCCCCCCCCCCCCCCCCCCCCCCCCCCCCCCCCCCCCCCCCCCCCCCCCCCCCCCCCCCCCCCCCCCCCCCCCCCCCCCCCCCCCCCCCCCCCCCCCCCCCCCCCCCCCCCCCCCCCCCCCCCCCCCCCCCCCCCCCCCCCCCCCCCCCCCCCCCCCCCCTCCCCCCCCCCCCCCCCCCCCCCCCCCCCCCCCCCCCCCCCCCCCTCCCCCCCCCCCCCCCCCCCCCCCCCCCCCCCCCCCCCCCCCCCCCCCCCCCCCCCCCCCCCCCCCCCCCCCCCCCCCCCCCCCCCCCCCCCCCCCCCCCCCCCCCCCCCCCCCCCCCCCCCCCCCCCCCCCCCCCCCCCCCCCCCCCCCCCCCCCCCCCCCCTCCCCCCCCCCCCCCCCCCCCCCCCCCCCCCCCCCCCCCCCCCCCCCCCCCCCCCCCCCCCCCCCCCCCCCCCCCCTCCCCCCCCCCCCCCCCCCCCCCCCCCCCCCCCCCCCCCCCCCCCCCCCCCCCCCCCCCCCCCCCCCCCCCCCCCCCCCCCCCCCCCCCCCCCCCCCCCCCCCCCCCCCCCCCCCCCCCCCCCCCCCCCCCCCCCCCCCCCCCCCCCCCCCCCCCCCCCCCCCCCCCCCCCCCCTCCCCCCCCCCCCCCCCCCCCCCCCCCCCCCCCCCCCCCCCCCCCCCCCCCCCCCCCCCCCCCCCCCCCCCCCCCCCCCCCCCCCCCCCCCCCCCCCCCCCCCTCCCCCCCCCCCCCCCCCCCCCCCCCCCCCCCCCCCCCTCCCCCCCCCCCCCCCCCCCCCCCCCCCCCCCCCCCCCCCCCCCCCCCCCCCCCCCCCCCCCCCCCCCCCCCCCCCCCCCCCCCCCCCCCTCCCCCCCCCCCCCCCCCCCCCCCCCCCCCCCCCCCCCCCCCCCCCCCCCCCCTCCCCCCCCCCCCCCCCCCCCCCCCCCCCCCCCCCCCCCCCCCCCCCCCCCCCCCCCCCCCCCCCCCCCCCCCCCCCCCCCCCCCCCCCCCCCCCCCCCCCCCCCCCCCCCCCCCCCCCCCCCCCCCCCCCCCCCCCCCCCCCCCCCCCCCCCCCCCCCCCCCCCCCCCCCCCCCCCCCCCCCCCCCCCCCCCCCCCCCCCCCCCTCCCCCCCCCCCCCCCCCCCCCCCCCCCCCCCCCCCCCCCCCCCCCCCCCCCCCCCCCTCCCCCCCCCCCCCCCCCCCCCCCCCCCCCCCCCCCCCCCCCCCCCCCCCCCCCCCCCCCCCCCCCCCCCCCCCCCCCCCCCCCCTCCCCCCCCCCCCCCCCCCCCCCCCCCCTCCCCCCCCCCCCCCCCCCCCCCCCCCCCCCCCCCCCCCCCCCCCCCCCCCCCCCCCCCCCCCCCCCCCCCCCCCCCCCCCCCCCCCCCCCCCCCCCCCCCCCCCCCCCCCCCCCCCCCCCCCCCCCCCCCCCCCC
Source organism: Acheta domesticus (assembly GCA_031308135.1). Taxonomy (NCBI): domain Eukaryota; kingdom Metazoa; phylum Arthropoda; class Insecta; order Orthoptera; family Gryllidae; genus Acheta; species Acheta domesticus. Next base: position 4,226 of record JAHLJT010007802.1, read on the forward strand.
CCCCCCCCCCCCCCCCCCCCCCCCCCCCCCCCCCCCCCCCCCCCCCCCCCCCCCCCCCCCCCCCCCCCCCCCCCCTCCCCCCCCCCCCCCCCCCCCCCCCCCCCCCCCCCCCCCCCCCCCCCCCCCCCCCCCCCCCCCCCCCCCCCCCCCCCCCCCCCCCCCCCCCCTCCCCCCCCCCCCCCCCCCCCCCCCCCCCCCCCCCCCCCCCCCCCCCCCCCCCCCCCCCCCCCCCCCCCCCCCCCCCCCCCCCCCCCCCCCCCCCCCCCCCCCCCCCCCCCCCCCCCCCCCCCCCCCCCCCCCCCCCCCTCCCCCCCCCCCCCCCCCCCCCCCCCCCCCCCCCCCCCCCCCCCCCCCCCCCCCCCCCCCCCCTCCCCCCCCCCCCCCCCCCCCCCCCCCCCCCCCCCCCCCCCCCCCCCCCCCCCCCCCCCCCCCCCCCCCCCCCCCCCCCCCCCCCCCCCCCCCCCCCCCCCCCCCCCCCCCCCCCCCCCCCCCCCCCCCCCCCCCCCCCCCCCCCCCCCCCCCCCCCCCCCCCCCCCCCCCCCCCCCCCCCCCCCCCCCCCCCCCCCCCCCCCCCCCCTCCCCCCCCCCCCCCCCCCCCCCCCCCCCCCCCCCCCCCCCCCCCCCCCCCCTCCCCCCCCCCCCCCCCCCCCCCCCCCCCCCCCCCCCCCCCCCCCCCCCCCCCTCCCCCCCCCCCCCCCCCCCCCCCCCCCCCCCCCCCCCCCCCCCCCCCCCCCCCCCCCCCCCCCCCCCCCCCCCCCCCCCCCCCCCCCCCCCCCCCCCCCCCCCCCCCCCCCCCCCCTCCCCCCCCCCCCCCCCCCCCCCCCCCCCCCCCCCCCCCCCCCCCCCCCCCCCCCCCCCCCCCCCCCCCCCCCCCCCCCCCCCCCCCCCCCCCCCCCCCCCCCCCCCCCCCCCCCCCCCCCCCCTCCCCCCCCCCCCCCCCCCCCCCCCCCCCCCCCCCCCCCCCCCCCCCCCCCCCCCCCCCCCCCCCCCCCCCCCCCCCCCCCCCCCCCCCCCCCCCCCCCCCCCCCCCCCCCCCCCCCCCCCCCCCCCCCCCCCCCCCCCCCCCCCCCCCCCCCCCCCCCCCCCCCCCCCCCCCCCCTCCCCCCCCCCCCCCCCCCCCCCCCCCCCCCCCCCCCCCCCCCCCCCCCCCCCCCCCCCCCCCCCCCCCCCCCCCCCCCCCCCCCCCCCCCCCCCCCCCCCCCCCCCCCCCCCCCCCCCCCCCCCCCCCCCCCCCCCCCCCCCTCCCCCCCCCCCCCCCCCCCCCCCCCCCCCCCCCCCCCCCCCCCCCCCCCCCCCCCCCCCCCCCCCCCCCCCCCCCCCTCCCCCCCCCCCCCCCCCCCCCCCCCCCCCCCCCCCCCCCCCCCCCCCCCCCCCCCCCCCCCCCCCCCCCCCCCCCCCCCCCCCCCCCCCCCCCCCCCCCCCCCCCCCCCCCCCCCCCCCCCCCCCCCCCCCCCCCCCCCCCCCCCCCCCCCCCCCCCCCCCCCCCCCCCCCCCCCCCCCCCCCCCCCCCCCCCCCCCCCCCCCCCCCCCCCCCCCCCCCCCCCTCCCCCCCCCCCCCCCCCCCCCCCCCCCCCCCCCCCCCCCCCCCCCCCCCCCCCCCCCCCCCCCCCCCCCCCCCCCCCCCCCCCCCCCCCCCCCTCCCCCCCCCCCCCCCCCCCCCCCCCCCCCCCCCCCCCCCCCCCCCCCCCCCTCCCCCCCCCCCCCCCCCCCCCCCCCCCCCCCCCCCCCCCCCCCCCCCCCCCCCCCCCCCCCCCCCCCCCCCCCCCCCCCCCCCCCCCCCCCCCCCCCCCCCCTCCCCCCCCCCCCCCCCCCCCCCCCCCCCCCCCCCCCCCCCCCCCCCCCCCCCCCCCCCCCCCCCCCCCCCCCCCCCCCCCCCCCCCCCCCCCCCCCCCCCCCCCCCCCCCCCCCCCCCCCCCCCCCCCCCCCCCCCCCCCCCCCCCCCCCCCCCCCCCCCCCCCCCCCCCCCCCCCCCCCCCCCCCCCCCCCCCCCCCCCCCCCCCCCCCCCCCCCCCCCCCCCCCCCCCCCCCCCCCCCCCCCCCCCCCCCCCCCCCCCCCCCCCCCCCCCCCCCCCCCCCCCCCCCCCCCCCCCCCCCCCCCCCCTCCCCCCCCCCCCCCCCCCCCCCCCCCCCCCCCCCCCCCCCCCCCCCCCCCCCCCCCCCCTCCCCCCCCCCCCCCCCCCCCCCCCCCCCCCCCCCCCCCCCCCCCCCCCCCCCCCCCCCCCCCCCCCCCCCCCCCCCCCCCCCCCCCCCCCCCCCCCCCCCCCCCTCCCCCCCCCCCCCCCCCCCCCCCCCCCCCCCCCCCCCCCCCCCCCCCCCCCCCCCCCCCCCCCCCCCCCCCCCCCCCCCCCCCCCCCCCCCCCCCCCCCCCCCCCCCCCCCCCCCCCCCCCCCCCCCCCCCCCCCCCCCCCCCCCCCCCCCCCCCCCCCCCCCCCCCCCCCCCCCCCCCCCCCTCCCCCCCCCCCCCCCCCCCCCCCCCCCCCCCCCCCCCCCCCCCCCCCCCCCCCCCCCCCCCCCCCCCCCCCCCCCCCCCCCCCCCCCCCCCCCCCCCCCCCCCCCCCCCCCCCCCCCCCCCCCCCCTCCCCCCCCCCCCCCCCCCCCCCCTCCCCCCCCCCCCCCCCCCCCCCCCCCCCCCCCCCCCCCCCCCCCCCCCCCCCCCCCCCCCCCCCCCCCCCCCCCCCCCCCCCCCCCCCCCCCCCCCCCCCCCCCCCCTCCCCCCCCCCCCCCCCCCCCCCCCCCCCCCCCCCCCCCCCCCCCCCCCCCCCCCCCCCCCCCCCCCCCCCCCCCCCCCCCCCCCCCCCCCCCCCCCCCCCCCCCCCCCCCCCCCCCCCCCTCCCCCCCCCCCCCCCCCCCCCCCCCCCCCCCCCCCCCCCCCCCCCCCCCCCCCCCCCCCCCCCCCCCCCCCCCCCCCCCCCCCCCCCCCCCCCCCCCCCCCCCCCCCCCCCCCTCCCCCCCCCCCCCCCCCCCCCCCCCCCCCCCCCCCCCCCCCCCCCCCTCCCCCCCCCCCCCCCCCCCCCCCCCCCCCCCCCCCCCCCCCCCCCCCCCCCCCCCCCCCCCCTCCCCCCCCCCCCCCCCCCCCCCCCCCCCCCCCCCCCCCCCCCCCCCCCCCCCCCCCCCCCCCCCCCCCCCTCCCCCCCCCCCCCCCCCCCCCCCCCCCCCCCCCCCCCCCCCCCCCCCCCCCCCCCCCCCCCCCTCCCCCCCCCCCCCCCCCCCCCCCCCCCCCCCCCCCCCCCCCCCCCCCCCCCCCCCCCCCCCCCCCCCCCCCCCCCCCCCCCCTCCCCCCCCCCCCCCCCCCCCCCCCCCCCCCCCCCCCCCCCCCCCCCCCCCCCCCCCCCCCCCCCCCCCCCCCCCCCCCCCCCCCCCCCCCCCCCCCCCCCCCCCCCCCCCCCCCCCCCCCCCCCCCCCCCCCCCCCCCCCCCCCCCCCCTCCCCCCCCCCCCCCCCCCCCCCCCCCCCCCCCCCCCCCCCCCCCCCCCCCCCCCCCCCCCCCCCCCCCCTCCCCCCCCCCCCCCCCCCCCCCCCCCCCCCCCCCCCCCCCCCCCCCCCCCCCCCCCCCCCCCCCCCCCCCCCCCCCCCCCCCCCCCCCCCCCCCCCCCCCCCCCCCCCCCCCCCCCCCCCCCCCCCCCCCCCCCCCCCCCCCCCCCCCCCCCCCCCCCCCCCCTCCCCCCCCCCCCCCCCCCCCCCCCCCCCCCCCCCCCCCCCCCCCCCCCCCCCCCCCCCCCCCCCCCCCCCCCCCCCCCCCCCCCCCCCCCCCCCCCCCCCCCCCCCCCCCCCCCCCCCCCCCCCCCCCCCCCCCCCCCCCCCCCCCCCCCCCCCCCCCCCCCCCCCCCCCCCCCCCCCCCCCCCCCCCCCCCCCCCCCCCCCCCCCCCCCCCCCCCCCCCCCCCCCCCCCCCCCCCCCCCCCCCCCCCCCCCCCCCCCCCCCCCCCCCCCCCCCCCCCCCCCCCCCCCCCCTCCCCCCCCCCCCCCCCCCCCCCCCCCCCCCCCCCCCCCCCCCCCCCCCCCCCCCCCCCCCCCCCCCCCCCCCCCCCCCCCCCCCCCCCCCCCCCCCCCCCCCCCCCCCCCCCCCCCCCCCCCCCCCCCCCCCCCCCCCCCCCCCCCCCCTCCCCCCCCCCCCCCCCCCCCCCCCCCCCCCCCCCCCCCCCCCCCCCCCCCCCCCCCCCCCCCCCCCCTCCCCCCCCCCCCCCCCCCCCCCCCCCCCCCCCCCCCCCCCCCCCCCCCCCCCCCCCCCCCCCCCCCCCCCCCCCCCCCCCCTCCCCCCCCCCCCCCCCCCCCCCCCCCCCCCCCCCCCCCCCCCCCCCCCCCCCCCCCCCCCCCCCCCCCCCCCCCCCCCCCCCCCCCCCCCTCCCCCCCCCCCCCCCCCCCCCCCCCCCCCCCCCCCCCCCCCCCCCCCCCCCCCCCCCCCCCCCCCCCCCCCCCCCCCCCCCCCCCCCTCCCCCCCCCCCCCCCCCCCCCCCCCCCCCCCCCCCCCCCCCCCCCCCCCCCCCCCCCCCCCCCCCCCCCCCCCCCCCCCCCCCCCCCCTCCCCCCCCCCCCCCCCCCCCCCCCCCCCCCCCCCCCCCCCCCCCCCCCCTCCCCCCCCCCCCCCCCCCCCCCCCCCCCCCCCCCCCCCCCCCCCCTCCCCCCCCCCCCCCCCCCCCCCCCCCCCCCCCCCCCCCCCCCCTCCCCCCCCCCCCCCCCCCCCCCCCCCCCCCCCCCCCCCCCCCCCCCCCCCTCCCCCCCCCCCCCCCCCCCCCCCCCCCCCCCCCCCCCCCCCCCCCCCCCCCCCCCCCCCCCCCCCCCCTCCCCCCCCCCCCCCCCCCCCCCCCCCCCCCCCCCCCCCCCCCCCCCCCCCCCCCCCCCCCCCCCTCCCCCCCCCCCCCCCCCCCCCCCCCCCCCCCCCCCCCCCCCCCCCCCCCCCCCCCCCCCCCCCCCCCCCCCCCCCCCCCCCCCCCCCCCTCCCCCCCCCCCCCCCCCCCCCCCCCCCCCCCCCCCCCCCCCCCCCTCCCCCCCCCCCCCCCCCCCCCCCCCCCCCCCCCCCCCCCCCTCCCCCCCCCCCCCCCCCCCCCCCCCCCCCCCCCCCCCCCCCCCCCCCCCCCCCCCCCCCTCCCCCCCCCCCCCCCCCCCCCCCCCCTCCCCCCCCCCCCCCCCCCCCCCCCCCCCCCCCCCCCCCCCCCCCCCCCCCCCCCTCCCCCCCCCCCCCCCCCCCCCCCCCCCCCCCCCCCCCCCCCCCCCCCCCCCCCCCCCCCCCCCCCCCCCCCCCCCCCCCCCCCCCCCCCCCCCCCCCCCTCCCCCCCCCCCCCCCCCCCCCCCCCCCCCCCCCCCCCCCCCCCCCCCCCCCCCCCCCCCCCCCCCCCCCCCCCCCCCCCCCCCCCCCCCCCCCCCCCCCCCCCCCCCCCCCCCCCCCCCCCCCTCCCCCCCCCCCCCCCCCCCCCCCCCCCCCCCCCCCCTCCCCCCCCCCCCCCCCCCCCCCCCCCCCCCCCCCCCCCCCCCCCCCCCCCCCCCCCCCCCCCCCCCCCCTCCCCCCCCCCCCCCCCCCCCCTCCCCCCCCCCCCCCCCCCCCCCCCCCCCCCCCCCCCCCCCCCCCCCCCCCCCCCCCCCCCCCCCCCCCCCCCCCCCCCCCCCCCCCCCCCCCCCCTCCCCCCCCCCCCCCCCCCCCCCCCCCCCCCCCCCCCCCCCCCCCCCCCCCCCCCCCCCCCCCCCCCTCCCCCCCCCCCCCCCCCCCCCCCCCCCCCCCCCCCCCCCCCCCCCCCCCCCCCCCCCCCCCCCCCCCCCCCCCCCCCCCCCCCCCCCCCCCCCCCCCCCCCCCCCCCCCCCCCCCCCCCCCCCCCCCCCCCCCCCCCCCCCCCCCCCCCCCCCCCCCCCCCCCCCCCCCCCCCCCCCCCCCCCCCCCCCCCCCCCCCCCCCCCCCCCCCCCCCCCCCCTCCCCCCCCCCCCCCCCCCCCCCCCCCCCCCCCCCCCCCCCCCCCCCCCCCCCCCCCCCCCCCCCCCCCCCCCCCCCCCCCCCCCCCCCCCCCCCCCCCCCCCCCCCCCCCCCCCCCCCCCCCCTCCCCCCCCCCCCCCCCCCCCCCCCTCCCCCCCCCCCCCCCCCCCCCCCCCCCCCCCCCCCCCCCCCCCCCCCCCCCCCCCCCCCCCCCCCCCCCCCCCCCCCCCCCCCCCCCTCCCCCCCCCCCCCCCCCCCCCCCCCCCCCCCCCCCCCCCCCCCTCCCCCCCCCCCCCCCCCCCCCCCCCCCCCCCCCCCCCCCCCCCCCCCCCCCCCCCCCCCCCCCCCCCCCCCCCCCCCCCCCCCCCCCCCCCCCCCCCCCCCCCCCCCCCCTCCCCCCCCCCCCCCCCCCCCCCCCCCCCCCCCCCCCCCCCCCCCCCCCCCCCCCCCCCCCCCCCCCCCCCCCCCCCCCCCCCCCCCCCCCCCCCCCCCCCCCCCCCCCCCCCCCCCCCCCCCTCCCCCCCCCCCCCCCCCCCCCCCCCCCCCCCCCCCCCCCCCCCCCCCTCCCCCCCCCCCCCCCCCCCCCCCCCCCCCCCCCCCCCCCCCCCCCCCCCCCCCCCCCCTCCCCCCCCCCCCCCCCCCCCCCCCCCCCCCCCCCCTCCCCCCCCCCCCCCCCCCCCCCCCCCCCCCCCCCCCCCCCCCCCCCCCCCCCCCCCCCCCCCCCCCCCCCCCCCCCCCCCCCCCCCCCCCCCCCTCCCCCCCCCCCCCCCCCCCCCCCCCCCCCCCCCCCCCCCCCCCCCCCCCCCCCCCCCCCCCCCCCCCCCCCCCCCCCCCCCCCCCCCCCCCCCCCCCCCCTCCCCCCCCCCCCCCCCCCCCCCCCCCCCCCCCCCCCCCCCCCCCCCCCCCCTCCCCCCCCCCCCCCCCCCCCCCCCCCCCCCCCCCCCCCCCCCCCCCCCCCCCCCTCCCCCCCCCCCCCCCCCCCCCCCCCCCCCCCTCCCCCCCCCCCCCCCCCCCCCCCCCCCCCCCCCCCCTCCCCCCCCCCCCCCCCCCCCCCCCCCCCCCCCCCCCCCCCCCCCCCCCCCCCCCCCCCCTCCCCCCCCCCCCCCCCCCCCCCCCCCCCCCCCCCCCCCCCCCCCCCCCCCCCCCCCTCCCCCCCCCCCCCCCCCCCCCCCCCCCCCCCCCCCCCCCCCCCCCCCCCCCCCTCCCCCCCCCCCCCCCCCCCCCCCCCCCCCCCCCCTCCCCCCCCCCCCCCCCCCCCCCCCCCCCCCCCCCCCCCCCCCCCCCCCCCCCCCCCCCCCCCCCCCCCCCCCCCCCCCCCCCCCCCCCCCCCCCCCCCCCCCCCCCCCCCCCCCCCCCCCTCCCCCCCCCCCCCCCCCCCCCTCCCCCCCCCCCCCCCCCCCCCCCCCCCCCCCCCCCCCCCCCCCCCCCCCTCCCCCCCCCCCCCCCCCCCCCCCCCCCCCCCCCCCCCCCCCCCCCCCCTCCCCCCCCCCCCCCCCCCCCCCCCCCCCCCCCCCCCCCCCTCCCCCCCCCCCCCCCCCCCCCCCCCCCCCCCCCCCCCCCCCCCCCCCCCCCCCCCCCCCTCCCCCCCCCCCCCCCCCCCCCCCCCCCCTCCCCCCCCCCCCCCCCCCCCCCCCCCCCCCCCCCCTCCCCCCCCCCCCCCCCCCCCCCCCCCCCCCCCCCCCCCCCCCCCCCCCCCCCCCCCCCCCCCCCCCCCCCCCCCCCCTCCCCCCCCCCCCCCCCCCCCCCCCCCCCCCCCCCCCCCCCCCCCCCCCCCCCCCCCCCCCCCCCCCCCCCCCCCCCCCCCCCCCCCCCCCCCCCCCCCCCCCCCTCCCCCCCCCCCCCCCCCCCCCCCCCCCCCCCTCCCCCCCCCCCCCCCCCCCCTCCCCCCCCCCCCCCCCCCCCCCCTCCCCCCCCCCCCCCCCCCCCCCCCCCCCCCCCCCCCCCCCCCCCCTCCCCCCCCCCCCCCCCCCCCCCCCCCCCCCCCCCCCCCCCCCCCCCCCCCCCCTCCCCCCCCCCCCCCCCCCCCCCCCCCCCCCCCCCCCCCCCCCCCCCCCCCCCCCCCCCCCCTCCCCCCCCCCCCCCCCCCCCCCCCCCCCCCCCCCCCCCCCCCCCCCCCTCCCCCCCCCCCCCCCCCCCCCCCCCCCCCCCCCCCCCCCCCCCCCCCCCCCCCCCCCCCCCCTCCCCCCCCCCCCCCCCCCCCCCCCCCCCCCCCCCCCCCCCCCCCCCCCCCCCTCCCCCCCCCCCCCCCCCCCCCCCCCCCCCCCCCCCCCCCCCTCCCCCCCCCCCCCCCCCCCCCCCCCCCCCCCCCCCCCCCCCCCCCCCCCCCCCCCCCCCCCCCCTCCCCCCCCCCCCCCCCCCCCCCCCCCCCCCCCCCCCCCCCCCCCCCCCCCCCCCCCCCCCCCCCCCCTCCCCCCCCCCCCCCCCCCCCCCCCCCCCCCCCCCCCCCCCCCCCTCCCCCCCCCCCCCCCCCCCCCCCCCCCCCCCCCCCCCCCCCCCCCCCCCCCCCCCCTCCCCCCCCCCCCCCCCCCCCCCCCCCCCCCCCCCCCCCCCCCCCCCCCCCCCCCCCCCCTCCCCCCCCCCCCCCCCCCCCCCCCCCCCCCTCCCCCCCCCCCCCCCCCCCCCCCCCCCCCCCCCCCCCCCCCCCCCCCCCCCCCCCCCCCCCCCCCCCCTCCCCCCCCCCCCCCCCCCCCCCCCCCCCCCCCCCCCCCCCCCCCCCCCCCCCCCCCCCCCCCCCCCCCCCCCCCCCCCCCCCCCTCCCCCCCCCCCCCCCCCCCCCCCCCCCCCCCCCCCCCCCCCCCCCCTCCCCCCCCCCCCCCCCCCCCCCCCCCCCCCCCCCCCCCCCCTCCCCCCCCCCCCCCCCCCCCCCCCCCCCCCCCCCCCCTCCCCCCCCCCCCCCCCCCCCCTCCCCCCCCCCCCCCCCCCCCCCCCCCCCCCCCCCCCCCCCCCCCCCCCCCCTCCCCCCCCCCCCCCCCCCCCCCCCCCCCCCCCCCCCCCCCCCTCCCCCCCCCCCCCCCCCCCCCCCCCCCCCCCCCTCCCCCCCCCCCCCCCCCCCCCCCCCCCCCCCTCCCCCCCCCCCCCCCCCCCCCCCCCCCTCCCCCCCCCCCCCCCCCCCCCCCCCCCCCCCCCCCCCCCCCCCCCCCCCTCCCCCCCCCCCCCCCCCCCCCCCCCCCCCCCCCCCCCCCCCCCCCCCCCCCTCCCCCCCCCCCCCCCCCCCCCCCCCCCCCCCCCCCCCCCCCCCCCCCCCCCTCCCCCCCCCCCCCCCCCCCCCCCCCCCCCCCCCCCCCCCCCCCCCCCCCCTCCCCCCCCCCCCCCCCCCCCCCCCCTCCCCCCCCCCCCCCCCCCCCCCCCCCCCCCCCCCCCCCCCCCCCCCCCCCCCCCCCCCCCCTCCCCCCCCCCCCCCCCCCCCCCCCCCCCCCTCCCCCCCCCCCCCCCCCCCCCCCCCCCCCCCCCCCTCCCCCCCCCCCCCCCCCCCCCCCCCCTCCCCCCCCCCCCCCCCCCCCCCCCCCCCCCCCCCCCCCCCCCCCCCCCCTCCCCCCCCCCCCCCCCCCCCCCCCCCCCCCCCCCCCCTCCCCCCCCCCCCCCCCCCCCCCCCCCCCCCCCCCCCCCCCCCTCCCCCCCCCCCCCCCTCCCCCCCCCCCCCCCCCCCCCCCCCCCCCCCCCCCCCCCCCCCCCCCCCCCCCCCCCCCCCCCCCCCCCCCCCCCCCCCCCTCCCCCCCCCCCCCCCCCCCCCCCCCCCCCCCCCCCCCCCCCCCCCCCCCCCCCCCCCCCCCCCCCCCCCCCCCCCCCCCCTCCCCCCCCCCCCCCCCCCCCCCCCCCCCCCCCCCCCCCCCCCCCCCCCCCCCCCCCCCCCCCCCCCCCCCTCCCCCCCCCCCCCCCCCCCCCCCCCCCCCCCCCCCCCCCCCCCCCCCCCCCCCCCCCCCCCCCCCCCCCCCCCCCCCCCCCCCCCCCCCCCCCCCCCCCCCCCCCCCCCCCCCCTCCCCCCCCCCCCCCCCCCCCCCCCCCCCCCCCCCCCCCCCCCCCCCCCCCCCCCCCCCCCCCCCCCCCCCCCCCCCCCCCCCCCCCCCCCCCCCCCCCCCCCCCTCCCCCCCCCCCCCCCCCCCCCCCCCCCCCCCCCCCCCCCCCCCCCCCCCCCCCCCCCCCCCCCCCCCCCCCCCCCCCCCCCCCCCCCCCCCCCCCCCCCCCCCCCCCCCCCCCCCCCCCCCCCCCCCCCCCTCCCCCCCCCCCCCCCCCCCCCCCCCCCCCCCCCCCCCCTCCCCCCCCCCCCCCCCCCCCCCCCCCCCCCCCCCCCTCCCCCCCCCCCCCCCCCCCCCCCCCCCCCCCCCCCCCCCCCCCCCCCCCCCCCCCCCCCCCCTCCCCCCCCCCCCCCCCCCCCCCCCCCCCCCCCCCCCCCCCCCCCCCCCCCCCCCCTCCCCCCCCCCCCCCCCCCCCCCCCCCCCCCCCCCCCCCCCCCTCCCCCCCCCCCCCCCCCCCCCCCCCCCCCCCCCCCCCCCCCCCCCTCCCCCCCCCCCCCCCCCCCCCCCCCCCCCCCCCCCCCCCCCCCCCCCCCTCCCCCCCCCCCCCCCCCCCCCCCCCCCCCCCCCCCCCCCCCCCCCCCCCCCCCCCCCCTCCCCCCCCCCCCCCCCCCCCCCCCCCCCCCCTCCCCCCCCCCCCCCCCCCCCCCCCCCCCCCCCCCCCCCCCCCCCCCCCCCCCCCCCCCCCCCCCCCCCCCCCCCCCCCCCCCCCCCCCCCCCCCCCCCCCCCCCCCCCCTCCCCCCCCCCCCCCCCCCCCCCCCCCCCCCCCCCCCCCCCCCCCCCCCCCCCCCTCCCCCCCCCCCCCCCCCCCCCCCCCCCCCCCCCCCCTCCCCCCCCCCCCCCCCCCCCCCCCCCCCCCCCCCCCCCCCCCCCCCCCCCCCCCCTCCCCCCCCCCCCCCCCCCCCCCCCCCCCCCCCCCCCCCCCCCCCTCCCCCCCCCCCCCCCCCCCCCCCCCCCCCCCCCCCTCCCCCCCCCCCCCCCCCCCCCCCCCCCCCCCCCCCCCCCCCCCCCCCCCCCCCTCCCCCCCCCCCCCCCCCCCCCCCCCCCCCCCCCCCCCCTCCCCCCCCCCCCCCCCCCCCCCCCCCCCCCCCCCCCCCCCCCCCCCCCCCCCCCCCCCCCCCCCCCCCCCCTCCCCCCCCCCCCCCCCCCCCCCCCCCCCCCCCCCCCCCCCCCCCCCCCCCCCCCCCCCCCCCCCCCCCCCCCCCTCCCCCCCCCCCCCCCCCCCCCCCCCCCCCCCCCCCCCCCCCCCCCCCCCCCCCCCTCCCCCCCCCCCCCCCCCCCCCCCCCCCCCCCCCCCCCCCCCCCCCCCCCCCCCCCCCCCCTCCCCCCCCCCCCCCCCCCCCCCCCCCCCCCCCCCCCCCCCCCCCCCCCCCCCCCCCCCCCCCCCCCCCCCTCCCCCCCCCCCCCCCCCCCCCCCCCCCCCCCCCCCCCCCCCCCCCCCCCCCCCCCCCCCCCCCCCCCCCCCCCCCCTCCCCCCCCCCCCCCCCCCCCCCCCCCCCCCCCCCCCCCCCCCCCCCCCCCCTCCCCCCCCCCCCCCCCCCCCCCCCCCCCCCCCCCCCCCCCCCCCCCCCCCCCCCCCCCCCTCCCCCCCCCCCCCCCCCCCCCCCCCCCCCCTCCCCCCCCCCCCCCCCCCCCCCCCCCCCCCCCCCCCCCCCCCCCCCCCCCCCCCCCCCCCCCCCCCCTCCCCCCCCCCCCCCCCCCCCCCCCCCCTCCCCCCCCCCCCCCCCCCCCTCCCCCCCCCCCCCCCCCCCCCCCCCCCCCCCCCCCCCCCCCCCCCCCCCCCCCCCCCCTCCCCCCCCCCCCCCCCCCCCCCCCCCCCCCCCCCCCCCCCCCCCCCCCCCCCCCCTCCCCCCCCCCCCCCCCCCCCCCCCCCCCCCCCCCCCCCCCCCCCCCCCCCCCCCCCCCCCCTCCCCCCCCCCCCCCCCCCCCCCCCCCCCCCCCCCCCCCCCTCCCCCCCCCCCCCCCCCCCCCCCCCCCCCCCCCCCCCCCCCCCCCCCCCCCCCCCCCCCCCCCCCCCCCCCCCCCCCCCCCCCCCCTCCCCCCCCCCCCCCCCCCCCCCCCCCCCCCCCCCCCCCCCCCCCCCCCCCCCCCCCCCCCCCCCCCCCCCCCCCCCCCCCCCCCCCCCCCCCCCCCCCCCCCCCCCCCCCCCCCCCCCCCCCCCTCCCCCCCCCCCCCCCCCCCCCCCCCCCCCCCCCCCCCCCCCCCCCCCCCCCCCCCCCCCCCCCCCCCCCCCCCCCCCCCCCCCCCCCCCCCCCCCCCCCCCCCCCCCCCCCCCCCCCCTCCCCCCCCCCCCCCCCCCCCCCCCCCCTCCCCCCCCCCCCCCCCCCCCCCTCCCCCCCCCCCCCCCCCCCCCCCCCCCCCCCCCCCCCCCCCCCCCCCCTCCCCCCCCCCCCCCCCCCCCCCCCCCCCCCCCCCCCCCCCCCCCCCCCCCCCCCCCCCCCCCCCCCCCCCCCCCCCCCCCCCCCCCCTCCCCCCCCCCCCCCCCCCCCCCCCCCCCCCCCCCCCCCCCTCCCCCCCCCCCCCCCCCCCCCCCCCCCCCCCCCCCCTCCCCCCCCCCCCCCCCCCCCCCCCCCCCCCCCCCCCCCCCCCCCCCCCCCCCCCCCCCCCCCCCCCCCCCCCCCCCCCCCCCCCCCCCCCCCCCCCCCCCCCCCCCCCCCCCCCCCCCCCCCCCCCCCCCCTCCCCCCCCCCCCCCCCCCCCCCCCCCCCCCCCCCCCCCCCCCCCCCCCCTCCCCCCCCCCCCCCCCCCCCCCCCCCCCCCCCCCCCCCCCCCCCCCCCCCCCCCCCCCCCCCCCCCCCCCCCCCCCCCCCCCCCCCCCCTCCCCCCCCCCCCCCCCCCCCCCCCCCCCCCCCCCCCCCCCCCCCCCCCCCCCCTCCCCCCCCCCCCCCCCCCCCCCTCCCCCCCCCCCCCCCCCCCCCCCCCCCCCCCCCCCCCCCCCCCCCCCCCCCCCCCCCCCCCCCCCCCCCCCCCCCCCCCCCCCCCCCCCCCCTCCCCCCCCCCCCCCCCCCCCCCCCCCCCCCCCCCCCCCCCCCCCCCCCCCCCCCCCCCCCCCTCCCCCCCCCCCCCCCCCCCCCCCCCCCCCCCCCCCCCCCCCCCCCCCCCCCCCCCCCCCCCCCTCCCCCCCCCCCCCCCCCCCCCCCCCCCCCCCCCCCCCCCCCCCCCCCCCCCCCCCCCCCCCCCCCCCCCCCCCCCCCCCCCCCCCCCCCCCCCCCCCTCCCCCCCCCCCCCCCCCCCCCCCCCCCCCCCCCCCCCCCCCCCCCCCCCCCCCCCCCCCCCCCCCCCCCCCCCCCCCCCCCCCCCCCCCCCCCCCCCCCCCCCCCCCCCCCCCCCCCCCCCCCCCCCCCCCCCCCCCCCCCCCCCCTCCCCCCCCCCCCCCCCCCCCCCCCCCCCCCCCCCCCCCCCCCCCCCCCCCCCCCCCCCCCCCCCCCCCCCCCCCCCCCCCCCCCTCCCCCCCCCCCCCCCCCCCCCCCCCCCCCCCCCCCCCCCCCCTCCCCCCCCCCCCCCCCCCCCCCCCCCCCCCCCCCCCCCCCCCCCCCCCCCCCCCCCCCCCCCCCCCCCCCCCCCCCCCCCCCCCCCCCCCCCCCCCCCCCCCCCCCCCCCCCCCCCCCCCCCTCCCCCCCCCCCCCCCCCCCCCCCCCCCCCCCCCCCCCCCCCCCCCCCCCCCCCCCCCCCCCCCCCTCCCCCCCCCCCCCCCCCCCCCCCCCCCCCCCCCCCCCCCCCCTCCCCCCCCCCCCCCCCCCCCCCCCCTCCCCCCCCCCCCCCCCCCCCCCCCCCCCCCCTCCCCCCCCCCCCCCCCCCCCCCCCCCCCCCCCCCCCCCCCCCCCCCCTCCCCCCCCCCCCCCCCCCCCCCCCCCCCCCCCCCCCCCCCCCCCCCCCCCCCCCCCCCCCCCCCCCTCCCCCCCCCCCCCCCCCCCCCCCCCCCCCCCCCCCCCCCCCCCCCCCCCCCCCCCCCCCCCCCCCCCCCCCCCCCCCCCCCCCCCCTCCCCCCCCCCCCCCCCCCCCCCCCCCCCCCCCCCCCCCCCCCCCCCCCCCCCCCCCCCCCCCCCCCCCCCTCCCCCCCCCCCCCCCCCCCCCCCCCCCCCCCCCCCCCCCCCCCCCCCCCCCCCCCCCCCCCCCCCCCCCCCCCCCCCCCCCCCCCCCCCCCCCCCCCCCCCCTCCCCCCCCCCCCCCCCCCCCCCCCCCCCCCCCCCTCCCCCCCCCCCCCCCCCCCCCCCCCCCCCCCCCCCCCCCCCCCCCCCCCCCCCCCCCCCCCCCCCCCCCCCCCCCCCCCCCCCCCCCCTCCCCCCCCCCCCCCCCCCCCCCCCCCCCCCCCCCCCCTCCCCCCCCCCCCCCCCCCCCCCCCCCCCCCCCCCCCCCCCCCCCCCCCCCCCCCCCCCCCCCCCCCCCCCCCCCCCCTCCCCCCCCCCCCCCCCCCCCCCCCCCCCCCCCTCCCCCCCCCCCCCCCCCCCCCCCCCCCCCCCCCCCCCCCCCCCCCCCCCCCCCCCCCCCCCCCCCCCCCCCCCCCCCCCCCCCCCCCCCCCCCCCCCTCCCCCCCCCCCCCCCCCCCCCCCCCCTCCCCCCCCCCCCCCCCCCCCCCCCCCCCCCCCCCCCCCCCCCCCCCCCCCCCCCCCCCCCCCCCCCCCCCCCCCCCCCCCCCCCCCCCCCCCCCCCCCCCCCCCCCCCCCCCTCCCCCCCCCCCCCCCCCCCCCCCCCCCCTCCCCCCCCCCCCCCCCCCCCCCCCCCCCCCCCCCCCCCCCCCCCCCCCCCCCCCCCCCCCCCCCCCCCCCCCCCCCCCCCCTCCCCCCCCCCCCCCCCCCCCCCCCCCCCCCCCCCCCCCCCCCCCCCCCCCCCCCCCCCCCCCCCTCCCCCCCCCCCCCCCCCCCCCCCCCCCCCCCCCCCCCCCCCCCCCCCCCCCCCCCCCCCCCCCCCCCCCCCCCCCCCCCCCCCCCCCCCCCCCCCCCCCCCCCCCCCCCCCCCCCCCCCCCCCCCCCCCCCCCCCCCCCCCCCCCCCCCCCCCCCCCCCCTCCCCCCCCCCCCCCCCCCCCCCCCCCCCCCCCCCCCCCCCCCCCCCCCCCTCCCCCCCCCCCCCCCCCCCCCCCCCCCCCCCCCCCCCCCCCCCCCCCCCCCCCCCCCCCCCCCCCCCCCCCCCCCCCCCCCCCCCCCCCCCCCCCCCCCCCCCCCCCCCCTCCCCCCCCCCCCCCCCCCCCCCCCCCCCCCCTCCCCCCCCCCCCCCCCCCCCCCCCCCCCCCCCCCCCCCCCCCCCCCCCCCCCCCCCCCCCCCCCCCCCCCCCCCCCCCCCCCCCCCCCCCCCCCCCCCCCCCCCCCCCCCTCCCCCCCCCCCCCCCCCCCCCCCCCCCCCCCCCCCCCCCCCCCCCCCCCCCCCCCCCCCCCCCCCCCCCCCCCCCCCCCCCCCCCCCCCCCCCCCCCCCCCCCCCCCTCCCCCCCCCCCCCCCCCCCCCCCCCCCCCCCCCCCCCCCCCCCCCCCCCCCCCCCCCCCCCCCCCCCCCCCCCCCCCCCCCCCCCCCCCCCCCCCCCCCTCCCCCCCCCCCCCCCCCCCCCCCCCCCCCCCCCCCCCTCCCCCCCCCCCCCCCCCCCCCCCCCCCTCCCCCCCCCCCCCCCCCCCCCCCCCCCCCCCCCCCCTCCCCCCCCCCCCCCCCCCCCCCCCCCCCCCCCCCCTCCCCCCCCCCCCCCCCCCCCCCCCCCCCCCCCCCCCCCCCCCCCCCCCCCCCCCCCCCCTCCCCCCCCCCCCCCCCCCCCCCCCCCCCCCCCCCCCCCCCCCCCCCCCCCCCCCCCCCCCCCCCCCCCCCCCCCCCCCCCCCCCCCCCCCCCCCCCTCCCCCCCCCCCCCCCCCCCCTCCCCCCCCCCCCCCCCCCCCCCCCCCCCCCCCCCCCCCCCCCCCCCCCCCCCCCCCCCCCCCCCCTCCCCCCCCCCCCCCCCCCCCCCCCCCCCCCCCCCCCCCCCCCCCCCCCCCCCCCCCCCCCCCCCCCCCCCCCCCCCCCCCCCCCCCCCCCCCCCCCCCCCCCCCCTCCCCCCCCCCCCCCCCCCCCTCCCCCCCCCCCCCCCCCCCCCCCCCCCCCCCCCCCCCCCCCCCCCCCCCCCCCCCCCCCCCCCTCCCCCCCCCCCCCCCCCCCCCCCCCCCCCCCCCCCCCCCCCCCCCCCTCCCCCCCCCCCCCCCCCCCCCCCCCCCCCCCCCCCCCCCCCCCCCCCCCCCTCCCCCCCCCCCCCCCCCCCCCCCCCCCCCCCCCCCCTCCCCCCCCCCCCCCCCCCCCCCCCCCCCCCCCCCCCCCCTCCCCCCCCCCCCCCCCCCCTCCCCCCCCCCCCCCCCCCCCCCCCCCCCCCCCCCCCCCCCCCCCCCCTCCCCCCCCCCCCCCCCCCCCCCCCCCCCCCCCTCCCCCCCCCCCCCCCCCCCCCCCCCCCCCCCCCCCCCCCCCCCCCCCCCCCCCCCCCCCCCCCCCCCCCCCCCCTCCCCCCCCCCCCCCCCCCCCCCCCCCCCCCCCCCCCCCCCCCCCCCCCCCCCCCCCCCCCCCCCCCCCCCCCCCCCCCCCCCCCCCCCCCCCCCCCCCCCCCCCCTCCCCCCCCCCCCCCCCCCCCCCCCCCCCCCCCCCCCCCCCCCCCCCCCCCCCCCCCTCCCCCCCCCCCCCCCCCCCCCCCCCCCCCCCCCCTCCCCCCCCCCCCCCCCCCCCCCCCCCCCCCCCCCCCCCCCCCCCCCCCCCCCCCCCCCCCCCTCCCCCCCCCCCCCCCCCCCCCCCCCCCCCCCCCCCCCCCCCCCCCCCCCCCCCCCCCCCCCCCCCCCCCCCCCCCCTCCCCCCCCCCCCCCCCCCCCCCCCCCCCCCCCCCCCCCCCCCCCCCCCCCCCCCCCCCCCCTCCCCCCCCCCCCCCCCCCCCCCCCCCCCCCCCCCCCCCCCCCCCCCCCCCCCCCCCCCCCCCCCCCCCCCCCCCCCCCCCCCCCCCCCCCCCCCCCCTCCCCCCCCCCCCCCCCCCCCCCCCCCCCCCCCCCCCCCCCCCTCCCCCCCCCCCCCCCCCCCCCCCCCCCCTCCCCCCCCCCCCCCCCCCCCCCCCCCCCCCCCCCCCCCCTCCCCCCCCCCCCCCCCCCCCCCCCCCCCCCCCCCCCCCCCCCCTCCCCCCCCCCCCCCCCCCCCCCCCCCCCCCCCCCCCCCCCCCCCCCCCCCCCCCCCCCCCCCCCCCCCCCCTCCCCCCCCCCCCCCCCCCCCCCCCCCCCCCCCCCCCCCCCCCCCCCCCCCCCCCCCCTCCCCCCCCCCCCCCCCCCCCCCCCCCCCCCCCCCCCCCCCCCCCCCCCCCCCCCCCCCCCCCCCCCCCCCCCCCCCCCCCCCCCCCCCCCCCCCCCCCCCCCCCCCCCCCCCCCCCCCCCCCCCCCCCCCCCCCCCCCCCCCCCCCCCCCCCCCCCCCCCCCCCCCCCCCCCCCCCCCCCCCCCCCCCCCCCCCCTCCCCCCCCCCCCCCCCCCCCCCCCCCCCCCCCCCCCCCCCCCCCCCCCTCCCCCCCCCCCCCCCCCCCCCCCCCCCCCCCCCCCCCCCCCCCCCCCCCCCCCCCCCCCCCTCCCCCCCCCCCCCCCCCCCCCCCCCCCCCCCCCCCCCCCCCCCCCCCCCCCCCCCCCCCCCCCCCTCCCCCCCCCCCCCCCCCCCCCCCCCCCTCCCCCCCCCCCCCCCCCCCCCCCCCCCCCCCCTCCCCCCCCCCCCCCCCCCCCCCCCCCCCCCCCCTCCCCCCCCCCCCCCCCCCCCCCCCCCCCCCCCCCCCCCCCCCCCCCCCCCCCCCCCCCCTCCCCCCCCCCCCCCCCCCCCCCCCCCCCCCCCCCCCCCCCCCCCCCCCCCCCCCCCCCCCCCCCCCCCCCCCCCCCCCCCCCCCCCCCCCCCCCCCCCCCCCCCTCCCCCCCCCCCCCCCCCCCCCCCCCCCCCCCCCCCCCCCCCCCCCTCCCCCCCCCCCCCCCCCCCCCCCCCCCCCCCCCCCCCCCCCCCCCCCCCCCCCCCCCCCCCCCCCCCCCCTCCCCCCCCCCCCCCCCCCCCCCCCCTCCCCCCCCCCCCCCCCCCCCCCCCCCCCCCCCTCCCCCCCCCCCCCCCCCCCCCCCCCCCCCCCCCCCCCCCCCCCCCCCCCCCCCCCCCCCCCCCCCCCCCCCCCCCCCCCCCCCCCCCCCCCCCCCCCCCCCCCCCCCCCCCCCCCCCTCCCCCCCCCCCCCCCCCCCCCCCCCCCCCCCCCCTCCCCCCCCCCCCCCCCCCCCCCCCCCCCCCCCCCCCCCCCCCCCCCCCCCCCCCCCCCCCCCCCCCCCCCCCCCCCCCCCCCCCCCCCCCCCCCCCCCCCCCCCCCCCCCCCCCCCCCCCCCCCCCCCCCCCCCCCCCCCCCCCCCCCCCCCCCCCCCCCCCTCCCCCCCCCCCCCCCCCCCCCCCCCCCCCCCCCCCCCCCCCCCCCCCCCCCCCCCCCCCCCCCCCCCCCCCCCCCCCTCCCCCCCCCCCCCCCCCCCCCCCCCCCTCCCCCCCCCCCCCCCCCCCCCCCCCCCCCCCCCCCCCCCCCCCCCCCCCCCCCCCCCCCCCCCCCCCCCCCCCCCCCCCCCCCCCCCTCCCCCCCCCCCCCCCCCCCCCCCCCCCCCCCCCCCCCCCCCCCCCCCCCTCCCCCCCCCCCCCCCCCCCCCCCCCCCCCCCCCCCCCCCCCCCCCCCCCCCCCCCCCCCCCCCCCCCCCCCCCCCCCCCCCCCCCCCCCCCCCCCCCCCCCCCCCCCCCCCCCCCCCCCCCCCCCCCCCCCCCCCCCCCCCCCCCCCCCTCCCCCCCCCCCCCCCCCCCCCCCCCCCCCCCCCCCCCCCCCCCCCCCCCCCCCCCCCCCCCCCCCCCCCCCTCCCCCCCCCCCCCCCCCCCCCCCCCCCCCCCCCCCCCCCCCCCCCTCCCCCCCCCCCCCCCCCCCCCCCCCCCCCCCCCCCCCCCCCCCCCCCCCCCCTCCCCCCCCCCCCCCCCCCCCCCCCCCCCCCCCCCCCCCCCCCCCCCCCCCCCCCCCCCCCCCCCCCCCCCCCCCCCCCCCCCCCCCCCCCCCCCCCCCCCCCCCCCCCCCCCCCCCCCCCCCCCCCCCCCTCCCCCCCCCCCCCCCCCCCCCCCCCCCCCCCCCCCCCCCCCCCCCCCCCCCCCCCCCCCCCCCTCCCCCCCCCCCCCCCCCCCCCCCCCCCCCCCCCCCCCTCCCCCCCCCCCCCCCCCCCCCCCCCCCCCCCCCCCCCCCCCCCCCCCCCCCCCCCCCCCCCCCCCCCCCCCCCCCCCCCCCCCCCCCCCCCCCCCCCCCCCCCCCCCCCCCCCCCCCCCCCCCCCCTCCCCCCCCCCCCCCCCCCCCCCCCCCCCCCCCCCCCCCCCCCCCCCCCCCCCCCCCCCCCTCCCCCCCCCCCCCCCCCCCCCCCCCCCCCCCCCCCCCCCCCCCCCCCCCCCCCCCCCCCCCCCCCCCCCTCCCCCCCCCCCCCCCCCCCCCCCCCCCCCCCCCCCCCCCCCCCCCCCTCCCCCCCCCCCCCCCCCCCCCCCCCCCCCCCCCCCCCCCCCCCCCCCCCCCCCCCCCCCCCCCCCCCCCCCCCCCCCCCCCCCCCCCCCCCCCCCCCCCCCCCTCCCCCCCCCCCCCCCCCCCCCCCCCCCCCCCCCCCCCCCCCCCCCCCCCCCCCCCCCCCCCCCCCCCCCCCCCCCCCCCCCCCCCCCCCCCCCCCCCCCCCCCCCCCCCCCCCCCCCCCCCTCCCCCCCCCCCCCCCCCCCCCCCCCCCCCCCCCCCCCCCCCCCCCCCCCCCCCCCCCCCCCCCCCCCCCCCTCCCCCCCCCCCCCCCCCCCCCCCCCCCCCCCCCCCCCCCCCCCCCTCCCCCCCCCCCCCCCCCCCCCCCCCCCCCCCCCCCCCCCCCCCCCCCCCCCCCCCCCCCCCCCCCCCCCCCCCCCCCCCCCCCCCCTCCCCCCCCCCCCCCCCCCCCCCCCCCCCCCCCCCCCCCCCCCCCCCCCCCCCCCCCCCCCCCCCCCCCCCCCCCCCCCCCCCCCCCCCCCCCCCTCCCCCCCCCCCCCCCCCCCCCCCCCCCCCCCCCCCCCCCCCCCCCCCCCCCCCCCCCCCCCCCCCCCCCTCCCCCCCCCCCCCCCCCCCCCCCCCCCCCCCCCCCCCCCCCCCCCCCCCCCCCCCCCCCCCCCCCCCCCCCCCCCCCCCCCCCCCCCCCCCCCCCCCCCCCCCCCCCCCCCCCCCCCCCCTCCCCCCCCCCCCCCCCCCCCCCCCCCCCCCCCCCCCCCCCCCCCCCCCCCCCCCCCCCCCCCCCCCCCCCCCCCCCCCCCCCCCCCCCCCCCCCCCCCCCCCCCCCCCCCCCCCCCCCCCCCCCCCCCCCCCCCCCCCCCCCCCCCCCCCCCCCCTCCCCCCCCCCCCCCCCCCCCCCCCCCCCCCCCCCCCCCCCCCCCCCCCCCCCCCCCCCCCCTCCCCCCCCCCCCCCCCCCCCCCCCCCCCCCCCCCCCCCCCCCCCCCCCCCCCCCCCCCCCCCCCCCCCCCCCCCCCCCCCCCCCCCCCCCCCCCCCCCCCCCCCCCCTCCCCCCCCCCCCCCCCCCCCCCCCCCCCCCCCCCCCCCCCCCCCCCCCCCCCCCCCCCCCCCCCCCCCCCCCCCCCCCCCCCCCCCCCCCCCCCCTCCCCCCCCCCCCCCCCCCCCCCCCCCCCCCCCCCCCCCCCCCCCCCCCCCCCCCCCCCCCCCCCCCCCCCCCCCCCCCCCCCCCCCCCCCCCCCCCCCCCCCCCCCCCCCCCCCCCTCCCCCCCCCCCCCCCCCCCCCCCCCCCCCCCCCCCCCCCCCCCCCCCCCCCCCCCCCCCCCCCCCCCCCCCCCCCCCCCCCCCCCCCCCCCCCCCCCCCCCCCCCCTCCCCCCCCCCCCCCCCCCCCCCCCCCCCCCCCCCCCCCCCCCCCCCCCCCCCCCCCCCCCCCCCCCCCCCCCCCCCCCTCCCCCCCCCCCCCCCCCCCCCCCCCCCCCCCCCCCCCCCCCCCCCCCCCCCCCCCCCCCCCCCCCCCCCCCCCCCCCCCCCCCCCCCCCCCCCCCCCCCCCCCCCCCCTCCCCCCCCCCCCCCCCCCCCCCCCCCCCCCCCCCCCCCCCCCCCCCCCCCCCCCCCCCCCCCCCCCCCCCCCCCCCCCCCCCCCCCCCCCCCCTCCCCCCCCCCCCCCCCCCCCCCCCCCCCCCCCCCCCCCCCCCCCCCCCCCCCCCCCCCCCCCCCCCCCCCCCCCCCCCCCCCCCCCCCCCCCCCCCCCCCCCCCCCCCCCCCCCCCCCCCCCCCCCCCCCCCCCCCCCCCCCCCCCCCCCCCCCCCCCCCCCCCCCCCCCCCCCCCCCCCCCCCCCCCCCCCCCCCCCCCCCCCCTCCCCCCCCCCCCCCCCCCCCCCTCCCCCCCCCCCCCCCCCCCCCCCCCCCCCCCCCCCCCCTCCCCCCCCCCCCCCCCCCCCCCCCCCCCCCCCCCCCCCCCCCCCCCCCCCCCCCCCCCCCCTCCCCCCCCCCCCCCCCCCCCCCCCCCCCCCCCCCCCCCCCCCCCCCCCCCCCCCCCCCCCCCCTCCCCCCCCCCCCCCCCCCCCCCCCCCCCCCCCTCCCCCCCCCCCCCCCCCACCCCCCCCCCCCCCCCCCCCCCCCCCCCCCCTCCCCCCCCCCCCCCCCCCCCCCCCCCCCCCCCCCCCCCCCCCCCCCCCCCCCCCCCCCCCCCCCCCCCCCCCCCCCCCCCCCCCCCCCCCCCCCCCCCCCCCCCCCCCCCCCCCCCCCCCCCCTCCCCCCCCCCCCCCCCCCCCCCCCCCCCCCCCCCCCCCCCCCCCTCCCCCCCCCCCCCCCCCCCCCCCCCCCCCCCCTCCCCCCCCCCCCCCCCCCCCCCCCCCCCCCCCCCCCCCCCCCCCCCCCCCCCCCTCCCCCCCCCCCCCCCCCCCCCCCCCCCCCCCCCCCCCCCCCCCCCCCCCCCCCCCCCCCCCCCCCCCCCCCCCCCCCTCCCCCCCCCCCCCCCCCCCCCCCCCTCCCCCCCCCCCCCCCCCCCCCCCCCCCCCCCCCCCCCCCCCCCCCCCCCCCCCCCCCCCCCCCCCCCCCCCCCCTCCCCCCCCCCCCCCCCCCCCTCCCCCCCCCCCCCCCCCCCCCCCCCCCCTCCCCCCCCCCCCCCCCCCCCCCCCCCCCCCCCCCCCCCCCCCCCCCCCCCCCCCCCCCCCCCCCCCCCCCCCCCCCCCCCCCCCCCCCCCCCCCCCCCCCCCCCCCCCCCCCCCCCCCCCCCCCCCTCCCCCCCCCCCCCCCCCCCCCCCCCCCCCCCCCCCCCCCCCCCCCCCCCCCCCCCCCCCCCCCCCCCCCCTCCCCCCCCCCCCCCCCCCCCCCCCCCCCCCCCCCCCCCCCCTCCCCCCCCCCCCCCCCCCCCCCCCCCCCCCCCCCCCCCCCCCCCCCCCCCCCCCCCCCCCCCCCCCCCCCCCCCCCCCCCCCCCCCCCCCCCCCCCCCCCCCCCTCCCCCCCCCCCCCCCCCCCCCCCCCCCCCCCCCCCCTCCCCCCCCCCCCCCCCCCCCCCCCCCTCCCCCCCCCCCCCCCCCCCCCCCCCCCCCCCCCCCCCCTCCCCCCCCCCCCCCCCCCCCCCCCCCCCCCCCCCCCCCCCCCCCCCCCCCCCCCCCCCCCCCCCCCCCCCCCCCCCCCCCCCCCCCCCCCCTCCCCCCCCCCCCCCCCCCCCCCCCCCCCCCCCCCCCCCCCCCCCCCCCCCCCCTCCCCCCCCCCCCCCCCCCCCCCCCCCCCCCCCCCCCCCCCCCCCCCCCCCCCCCCCCCCCCCCCCCCCCCCCCCCCCCCCCCCCCCCCCCTCCCCCCCCCCCCCCCCCCCCCCCCCCCCCCCCCCCCCCCCCCCCCCCCCCCCCCCCCCCCCCCCCCCCCCCCCCCCCCCCCTCCCCCCCCCCCCCCCCCCCCCCCCCCCCCCCCCCCCCCCCCCCCCCCCCCCCCCCCCCCCCCCCCCCCCCCCCCCCCCCCCCCCCCCCCCCCCCCCCCCCCCCCCCCTCCCCCCCCCCCCCCCCCCCCCCCCCCCCCCCCCCCCCCCCCCCCCCCCCCCCCCCCCCCCCCCCCCCCCCCCCCCCCCCCCCCCCCCCCCCCCCCCCCCCCCCCCCCCCCCCCCCCCCCCCCCCCCCCCCCCCCCCCCCCCCCCCCCCCCCCCCCCCCCCCCCCCCCCCCCCCCCCCCCCCCCCCCCCCCCCCCCCCCCCCCCCCTCCCCCCCCCCCCCCTCCCCCCCCCCCCCCCCCCCCCCCCCCCCCCCCCCCCCCCCCCCCCCCCCCCCCCCCCCCCCCCCCCCCCCCTCCCCCCCCCCCCCCCCCCCCCCCCCCCCCCCCCCCCCCCCCCCCCCCCCCCCCCCCCCCCCCCCTCCCCCCCCCCCCCCCCCCCCCCCTCCCCCCCCCCCCCCCCCCCCCCCCCCCCCCCCCCCCCCCCCCCCCCCCCCCCCCCCCCCCCCCCCCCCCCCCCCCCCCCCCCCCCCCCCACCCCCCCCCCCCCCCTCCCCCCCCCCCCCCCCCCCCCCCCCCCCCCCCCCCCCCCCCCCCCCCCCCCCCCCCCCCCTCCCCCCCCCCCCCCCCCCCCCCCCCCCCCCCCCCCCCCCCCCCCCCCCCCCCCCCCCCCCCCCCCCCCCCCTCCCCCCCCCCCCCCCCCCCCCCCCCCCCCCCCCCCCCCCCCCCCCCCCCCCCCCCCCCCCCCCCCCCCCCCCCCCCCCCCCCCCCCCCCCCCCCCCCCCCCCCCCCCCCCCCCCCCCCCCCCCCCCCCCTCCCCTCCCCCTCCCCCCCCCCCCCCCCCTCCCCCCCCCCCCCCCCCCCCCCCCCCCCCCCCCCCCCCCCCCCCCCCCCCCCCACCCCCCCCCCCCCCCCCCCCCCCCCCCCCCCCCCCCCCCCCCCCCCCCCCCACCCCCCCCCCCCCCCCCCCCCCCCCCCCCCCCCCCCCCCCCCCCCCCCCCCCCCCCCCCCCCCCCCCCCCCCCCCCCCCCCCCCCCCCCCAACCCCCCCCCCCCCCCCCCCCCCCCCCCCCCCCCCACCCCCCCCCCCCACCCCCCCCCCCCCCCCCCCCCCCCCCCCCCCCCCCCCCCCCCCCCCCCCCCCACCCCCCCCCCCCCCCCCCCCCCCCCCCCCCCCCCCCCCACCCCCCCCCCCCCCCCCCCCCCCCCCCCCCCCCCCCCCCCCCCCCCCCCCCCCCCCCCCCACCCCCCCCCCCCCCCCCCCCCCCCCCCCTCCCCCCCCCCCCCCCCCCCCCCCCCCCCCCCCCCCCCCCCCCCCCCCCCCCCCCCCCCCCCCCCCCCCCCCCCCCCCCCCCCCCCCCCCCCCCCCCCCCCACCCCCCCCCCCCCCCCCCCCCCCCCCCCCCCCCCCCCCCCCCCCCCCCCCCCCCCCCCCCCCCCCCCCCCCCCCCCACCCCCCCCCCCCCCCCCCCCCCCCCCCCCCCCCCCCCCCCCCCCCCCCCCCCCCCCCCCCCCCCCCCCCCCCCCCCCCCCCCCCCCCCCCCACCCCCCCCCCCCCCCCCCCCCCCCCCCCCCCCCCCCCCCCCCCCCCCCCCCCCCCCCCCCCCCCCCCCCACCCCCCCCCCCCCCCCCCCCCCCCCCCCCCACCCCCCCCCCCCCCCCCCCCCCCCCCCCCCCCCCCCCCCCCCCCCCCCCCCCCCCCCCCCCCCCCCCCCCCCCCCCCCCCCCCCCCCCACCCCCCCCCCCCCCCCCCCCCCCCCCCCCCCCCCCCCCCCCCCCCCCCCCCCCCCCCCCCCCCCCCCCCCCCCCCCCCCCCCCCCCCCCCCCCCCCCCCCCCCCCCCCCCCCCCCCCCCCCCCCCCCCCCCCCCCCCCCCCCCCCCCACCCCCCCCCCCCCCCCCCCCCCCCCCCCCCCCCCCCCCCCCCCCCCCCCCCCCCCCCCCCCCCCCCCCCCCCCCCCCCCCCCCCCCCCCCCCCCCCCCCCCCCCCCCCCCCCCCCCCCCCCCCCCCCCCCCCCCCCCCCCCCCCCCCCCCCCCCACCCCCCCCCCCCCCCCCCCCCCCCCCCCCCCCCCCCCTCCCCCCCCCCCCCCCCCCCCCCCCCCCCCCCCCCCCCCCTCCCCCCCCCCCCCCCCCCCCCCCCCCCCCCCCCCCCCCCCCCCCCCCCCCCCCCCCCCCCCCCCCCCCCCCCCCCCCCCCCCCCCCCCCCCCCCCCCCCCCCCCCCCCCCCCCCCCCCCCCCCCCCCCCCCCCCCCCCCCACCCCCCCCCCCCCCCCCCCCCCCCCCCCCCCCCCCCCCCCCCCCCCCCCCCCCCCCCCCCCCCCCCCCCCCCCCCCCCCCCCCCCCCCCCCCCCCCCCCCCCCCCCACCCCCCCCCCCCCCCCCCCCCCCCCCCCCCCCCCACCCCCCCCCCCCCCCCCCCCCCCCCCCCCCCCCCCCCCCCCCCCCCCCCCCCCCCACCCCCCCCCCCCCCCCCCCCCCCCCCCCCCCCCCCCCCCCCCCCCCCCCCCCCCCCCCCCCCCCCCCCCCCCCCCCCCCCCCCCCCCCCCCCCCCCCCCCCCCCCCCCCCCCCCCCCCCCCCCCACCCCCCCCCTCCCCCCCCCCCCCCCCCCCCCACCCCCCCCCCCCCCCCCCCCCCCCCCCCACCCCCCCCCCCCCCCCCCCCCCCCCCCCCCCCCCCCCCCCCCCCCCCCCCCCCCCCCCCACCCCCCCCCCCCCCCCCCCCCCCCCCCCCCCCCCCCCCCCCCCCCCCCCCCCCCCCCCCCCCCCCCCCCCCCCACCCCCCCCCCCCCCCCCCCCCCCCCCCCCCCCCCCCCACCCCCCCCCCCCCCCCCCCCCCCCCCCCACCCCCCCCCCCCCCCCCCCCCCCCCCCCCCCCCCCCCCCCCCCCCCCCCCCCCCCCCCCCCCCCCCCCCCCCCCCCCCCCCCCCCCCCCCCCCCCCCCCCCCCCCCCCCCCCCCCCCCCCCCCCCCCCCCCCCCCCCCCCCCCCCCCCCCCCCC